>PVKU01002751.1:0-209993 GCA_004027475.1 Anoura caudifer
GAGGCCACACCCCGTGCGCTCCCCACGCCGGACCTTCCGGAACAAGCAAAGCCGTGGAGACAGGGAGGGACGCCCGGGGGAGCCCCGAGGGCTCAGGGCAGTGACTGCTTGTGTGACAGCGTCACGGTGGACACGCGCCACCACCGGCTTGTCCAGACACACAGGGCGCGTCCCCAAGCGTGACCCCCGTGCGAACCGCGGCCTCGGGGAGGCCGGGCGTCAGCGCAGCCTCGCTGACCGTGACGGCCGCGCCAGCTGGTGGGCTGGGCGCAGGGGTGGCCCGGGGAACGGAAACACCTCCATACTTTCCCAAAACTGCTTTAAAAAACTGTACGAGCCAATTAAATTCTGAGGGACGAAGAGAGCACAGTCTCCCGCGAACGGGCTCGCGGGGCGCGCACGGGAAAGCACCCACCAGGCACCCAGAGCCCTCGGAAGGTGCCGTGATGCTCCGCGCGTCCACGCCGGGCTCGCGAAGCTTTGGAGGACCCGCTCTGCAGAGCGGCCCGACTGCGCCCGGGGAAGGGGCGGAGCGGGCCTGCACACGGCCCGGCACCGAAACGCGGTGACCGACGCCGCGTCTCTGCCCGTCCACGCTTTAAGGACAACGACGGGGTCCAGGGTGAGGCTGGACCCACAGAATTAAAATCGCGGACTCCGCGCTAACCCCGCCGACATGCCACCTACGCGGCCCCAAGGCCTCGCACGCGGGCAGCGGGTCCCCACGTCGGTTCGCCACCGCCCGGCCCCGCAGGAAGCTGCCACCTCGTCCGCCTTCGGCGGTTTCCCCGGGTGTTTCACCACCTCAGTGAGGACTGATCGCCTGCCGGTCCCCGCCACGCTCACCTCCTCACATGGGGACCCCGGCGGCCGACGTTGTCAGAAATCAGGCAGCAAACGCGCTGGAACCGGTGGAAACCAGTTTGTCACCGAGGGACCCACCGGCCACCGCGGGACGCTGGAAAGAGGCCCCAGGGGCTACGCACACGCACCGGGACTTCAACAGACCGGTGTCAGGTGCGGAAAGGAGCACGCGCACAGCGCGCGCGCGCGCGCTTGAAGGCACGGCGCCGACGCACGCACAGCACGCACGCACACACTTGGAGGCACGGCGCCGACGCACGCACAGCACGCACGCACACGCTTGGAGGCACGGCGCCGACGCATGCCTGGCCTGTCACAACGCCGAGAGGCCGTCCAGCCCGGTAAGGACCGCGGCTCCGGCGCCGCCGCTGATGGGGGCGGGGCGGGGGTGCGGGCCCGGGCCCAGAGCCACCCGCCGGTGAACACGGCACGCTGAACGGATGGGGCGACACTGCAGAAGGACACAGAAACGGTGCGAAGGAGCGTCCAGCGACCAACCTAGAAACGAGAGTACTGGACGCGACAGGAGCCCCCTAGTCAGCACATGGGGGCGAGAGACGAGGCAGGAGGGAGACCCCCCCAACCTGGCCGCCACCACGGCGCGCGGGCCCAGGCGGCGGGCCGCCAGGCAACGTCTCCTCCCTAAGGACCGATCGCTCCTGGGGATAATGAACAGCCTGGCAGGCGCCGGACGACCGCGGCCAGATTACCGGGGACGAAGGCCAGCACGGGGGCCGCCTGGCTGGTGGCGGAGCAGGGCACCGGGGCCTGACCTCCACACTGTCCAGCGGAGACTAACAAGGCACGTGCACTGGACCCGGGAGGGGGAGAGAGAGATGCCGCCAGGACCGCGGGTGAAGGGCAGACAGCGCGGGTGCAGGCGGAGACAGTGCTGGCGTTTGAGGGTGACAGGCAGCGGCGTATCGGAAAGACCGCGCGTGTTGAAACAATACAGCAACGAACAAATAGGACGGGAATAAACTGTTTCGCGTGGGCACACTGTAAACCTACGTCTGCCCCGCACTGCAAATGTAAAGCACGTGCGGAACAAAGCACATCCACGTGTAAGTGGGGGTGGGCGGAGAACAAGCGCGTGAGGAGGAAAAGGTGGTAGTGTCAGAACTGAGAGCGAATGAGGGGATTACCGGACTATCCCTGCAACTCTAGTGCAGGTTTGAAACTACCTTAAAAGAAAAACATTTAGAAAGAAGCTCATCGACGAATTCTGGGGAGACGGTACCACGCAGCGTTTTTCAGGGTCTTGCCAAAGGCCCGAGGAAAACTCGGAGCAACCGGAGTGACGCCAAAACCAGCAGGCACTCCCGAGAACCAAACCGGGGGAGATGAACCACAAGCAGCCACACGCCTGAAGGGCGTCCCAAAACTGCGTGGGACGAGTCAGAGGCTGATTTGGAAGCTGGGCACCTTGGAAGGGGCCCCGGGCCTTCACTGAGGAGCGGAAGCCAAACGGGGAGGCTCCGCCCACGCGCTCGGCAGCCCAGTGCTGGGAACCCTCGCAGAACCTGCCCGGGCTCCAGGTCAGAGGACCCCGCTGAGCAGGAGGGGGCGGCAGGGAGCCAAGCGGTGGGCTCCAGGAGCACGAGCACCCGCACGTGCGTTCTGTGGACACAGCGTGCGAGGAGCCCAAGTCCTAGAGCACCCTGCAGCCTCACTGCCTCTTCACAGTTCGAGAACACGCTCACAAACACGAGCAGCTGGAAAGCATCAGAATCAAGCCCCACATGAGACACTACAGGAAAAACAGAGAAAAGGGGGGCAGGATGACATCTCCACACACAATGAAAATGCCGAGAACAGTTGAAAATTATAATGGGTTCATTCAAAACAAGCTAAAAACGTTAAGGGAATAATTACAGGCACGAAAGAACAACAAAAATCAGAATTGGCAAGATTTAGAAATAAGGCGACAAAGCCAAGAATCAAAGACTAAACTACAAAGAACAAAAGAGCAAATAAGCACAACAAATACCTTCGTTCGCAAGGAATTACGGAGGTGAAAAGAATTAAAAGTACAAATTTTTTTAAAAGGAAAGAGACTGAAAGAATCCAGGCAAAGGAGACACAGCAGAGGAACAGGACTGTCTGAAGAGGAAGACGAAGTAGGACGAAGTCACTGAAGGAAGCGACCCTGGCTCGTCGGCTCCGACGTGCCCTGGAGCACGCAGCCCACACCGAGAAACCCAACCAGAGCACGCAGCTTCAGCGAGAACGGCAGCTGGAAGGAGGAGAATTCCTTGGGCACAAAGAGAGCGTGTGGCGTACAAGAGGAAACAATTATCACGGGACTTGGACGGCAGCACTTTATCCCAGGAAACGATTTCTGGAGCAACACACATAAGGTTCTGAAGAAAAGAAATGCGAGCACAGACTCACATGTCCGTCAAGACTGACCTTCAAGTAGAAAGGGCACAGTTATCAACATGTGAGAATTTGGGGGGTGGGGTCCCCATGAACCGTTCCAAAATGTCTGGTAGAGTTAGGTTCAGAAAAACGAAAGCCAGCCAGCAGAGCGGCCACCAGTTTTAAAATACGTAGTTACTTCCTGAACTGGAAGTTAAAGGAGGCTAACGGGGAGAGCCCGCCACGGAGGGCCGTGCAGCACGTTACCACTGAGCGCCAAACCCGACCCCTGGAGTCCAGCCTCCCTGAGGGCGGACCTCGATCGCACCCCCGGCACCCAGGAGTCGGGATCACCCCCTAATGGGAGACCCACTGTGACAACACCTGACTCCAGCCTGGACAGGAAAAGCCGGGTCTGCAGGCGAGTCTGCTAAGCCAGAGGGGCTTCAGCAACGCCAGGACCCTTGCACAGACCCTCACTCGCACCGAAGTGGGAACCAAAGCTGAACTGCCTGCTAAAACACTCTCCAGAGGAAGCTAAGATGCAGTCACTCAGCATGTCGGGCACGATACCCAGCGTTCAAACAACAATCACTGGACATGCAGAGACATAGCAGAGTGGGACCCGAGGCTGAGGAAAGAGGCAGCCAAGGGAGGGGAACCTGAGACTGTCCAGATACTTGACAAAGGCATTAAGCAGCTTTTATCAACAGGCTTAAAGAAAAATGGGAAAATGTGGTCTCAACAAGTGAGCAGACTGGGGATCTCAGCAAAGAAATAGAAACCATAAAAAGACCTAAATAAAAATCCTAGAGCTACAGAACAAATTAGCAAATAAAAACTTCACCGAAGGGGCTTAACAGCTCACCAGAGATGTGGTCAGGGAACTCGAGGATAAACCACTAAAAATTATCCATCCAGTCTGAAAAGAAGACTAAATATGCATGTAACAGAAAGTCCCAGTAGAAAAAAGTAAGACTGGACAGAAAAGAATTTTGAAAAAATAAAGGCAAAAATATTCCAAATGTGAGGGAAAATGCTGCCTCACAGGTCTGAAGACCCCAAGGAGATTAGGTGTCAAGAGAACCAAGTCTGAACGCAGCATAAACTTCCAAAACCTAAGTAATAACCCAAACAAACAGGGAAGTGAGGCAAACAGGCACAGGGCTGGAAATTCAATCTGGGCTCCGTTCTGCTGGGACCCAGGCAACAGAGCCACCGCTCCGGCAGCAGAGAGGTGGCGGCACACTGCGGTTACCAGATCCAAGGATGTGAGTGTGCGGTTCCACAAAGCACACTAGTTAGCGCCCTTCTTTTCTGTGATACGGACAGGGGGAAAACTGCATCCGAACAGGAATTTTACTTAGAAACAAGAAAAATGAGCCCCAACGTAAAACGGGGGGGGGTGCAAGGAACAGAGAAAATGTGAAGGATGGCTCATTCCTGGACTCACTAATCCTTTACAGTCTGTTGTTCTGTAAAACTAAACGGCATGTATCTCGATTTGCTCGGCTTATTAAAGAATATAGAAGAAATTAAATCTTAAATTTAAAAAGAGTGGAAAGAAACAAACGGACCGTCAACCAAGGATTTTCTACTCAGGGAAACATCATTCAAAACCAAGGGCGCGACACAGCCATGGTCAGTGATGAAGAGCGAGGACCCCACCGCCCGCAGATGGCACTGTAACAACCGGGCCAGCGCTGCCAATGGACGCGGGCCTGGAGGAGGGAACGGGAGCACCGAAAAGGGCCCAGAGGCAGGACCGAGTCAGGGACAAGGCTTTCTCTTCCTGACAGTTCAAAACAACTAGCAGTTGAAGGCAAAAAATAAGGTCCTTTAAGGCTGGGTTTCTAACGGTATATAAAAACACCCATGAACAGAGGACGAAAGAGACCGGCGTGGACGGACACACTGTGCGGGAATGACCGACCCCACTCGGGGCCCATCCCCCCCGGGAAGGACAGCTACCCCGTGAAGGCCGCTCTCCTGAGAACGACCATCTCCCGTGTCCTTTTTAAAGTCCGTCTAAACCTCCCTGTAGTCAACAACAGCAATAAAACTCCTCATGAAAAGAACTCAGCTGGCGTGATGCTCGTGAATTAAGTGGGTCTGCGCGGGAAGTGGCAGCTGCACACATGAGAACACCCGCTCCCCTGAGAGAGCCCACAGTCCCCTCCAGCCTTGGCCCCACACGCCACTGTACCTCTGTCCCCGAGCCTGGCCCTGGAGAGTCCACTTTCCGCTTCTTGCGGGGCCCGATGGCGGCCAGTGCGGTGAGGTTGGCGTCCCGCTGCCGCATCTGCGCCAGCTCCTGCTGCTGCATCTGCACGACAAGGGGTAAGAACAGTCCTCTCACTGCCGTGTGGCACACAGGCACCAAGGGGTTGGCAGGAGTTCTCTAAATTGCAATTTCCTTAAACAGTAAGCGCAATCTACAACCAGAAAAACAACACAGCGAGAGATGCCCATCGAAAACACTCAGAACATGCGAAGACTCAACGCCCCCCGTGAGAAATCAGCACCACACTTAAAGTCGGAAAACACCTGTGCAAACGCCGATTTAATTTCTAACCCTCACCCGAGGATACGTTTACTGATTTAGAGAAAGGAAGGGAGAGGGAGAGAGACGTCAGCATCGGAGAGAGAAGCATCCATCAGTTGCCTCCCGTACGCGCCCCAACCAGGGACTGAACCCGCAACTGAGGTACGTGCAGTGACACGGAAGGAACCTGCGACCTTTTGGTGCACAGGACTGCGTGTCAGCCACCAGAGCCACCCGCCGGGGCAAAACCCTTCAGCCAGCCACGGGAGTGCCGCCGCCGCGCTGGCGGCCCCGCTCCTCTGCCGGATGCCTGGCGCACGAGCGGCTCCGCAGCGTCACAGGAGGTTCCGGCCACAAAAGCCCCTCCTTACCTCTTTTGCCTTCTGTTTCAGCCTTAACTGTTCCGGATCCTCTTGTCGAGACCGAGACTGTTTTTCAGAGAGTACGGAAGAGATGGGAGTTACATGCTAAACGTGCGCCCCCTGACAAACGCGCTATCCTGTTTGCGGTGCGGTAAAACCTACGTCACGACGGGGAACATGCTCAATTGCCTAAATGCTTAAAGCCGGAAGGTGAAAATCTGCACCGCGCATCACGAAAAACAAAAACAAGGAGAACTCTTCAGGAAGCGATGCCGCTCGGACGGAAAAACCCAGGCAGGCTCCCCGACACGCCTGCCAGCTGCGGGGACCTGACTGAGTGGGACATGAGGCCGGGGGACCGGGACAGGCCCCACCCCCATGCTGTGGCTCCTGGGGCCTCGCGCCACAGCCCCGCTCCCAACCAACTGCACCCCAAACGCCGCTGCAAGCACTCGCCTTGGCTGCTCGCATCAGGATCTCTCTCTCCTGCTCATCTTTCCTCTGCTTCTCAATCTGATCAAGCTGCTCAAAAAACTTGAGCTGGGCCCGGACGTCACTCGCCTGCTCATACCTGTCGTCGTCCTGCAAAGGGGAGAAGAGGGCTAGTCAGGAGCAGAAACCCAGCGGGACGGTCTGCATTCCCCACCCAGGTCCCGGTCCCACGGCCCCACCCCACACCCCCAAAGCCCCCGTGCCCGCCCGACGCGTGTTGCACGTTTACACGGGGACAGAAAGGCTCAGCGAGCTCACGGGGCGTTTCTACCGTGCCCACGTTCAAGTTTGGGTTCCCAAGTAACGTTTACACGCTTTTACAGTAACAAACACTTCAAAACAAAGCGGCCCCTGCTTCCGTTCTGACTGCTGCTCTGCAGGCACGGTCGCCCGGGCCCGCCCGTCCCACTCCGCGGTGCCGGCAGACAGCGCTCACGGCTGCAGGGCGAGCAGGACACGCGCGGACCGCCGCTGCGGGGGGCCTTGGGTGCAGGGGACCCTCCACAGCACCAAGGGGCGACGTGCGAGCCACCGGAGCGGGCCAGGCACGAGACCCCACCACACCCAAGCTGAAGGCCACCCCCTCCCCTGGCCCCCAGCCTGGGGCAGAGCGCCCAACAGTCCTGTGAGGCCACAGAAGTGGAAACCCCCCCCACCCCCCGACCAGCTCCGCGGGAAATGCGGACGAGCCGGCGCGGGCCGCAGCCGGGCAGGGTGGCAGGACCCCGTCCGGGGGCAGCGCATCACCTTGTAAGAGCAGTTCTTCTGCTGGGCCGTTTCCGATATTTTTTCCACAAGGTTCTGTAGCCTCTGTTGCGTGGCGTGTGACACGTAACTCACCACGTCGGGGTGCAGCTCCGTGATGCCGTGCTTCTTACCTGGGGGTCAAGCAGCGGTGCAGGCGCATCAGCGCTTCTCTCCCACCGTGCACAGCCCGGGCGGCCCCGGGCCGAGCACCGTCACCACCGAGCACGTGCACAACGCGGCGCAGACAAACCGCCTGGCGGGGAGCTGCTGGCAGGGAAGCTTGCCCCCGAGCACGAAGCTCATGGCGCCCACCGCAGCCCCACATGGGCGCAGTCGCCGGCGACCACTGCGAGGCGGGAGCGCACCTATCTCCAGTATCCTCCTCTGCAGAGGTGCTGGCAGCAGGAAGGCTTCGTCTTTGCAGGACCGCGTGAGCGTGCCCACCAACTCGGAGTTCGTGGCCAAGATTCTTGCACTTTCTTCCGACAGGTTGACTCCAGCCATCGACGCCACGTCGTTGATGTCATCGTCGTCCCTGCAGACAAGAGGAGGAGGTGACTGTGCCAAACCAGGGCTGCAGCCGGAGCCCGCTCAGGTGGTCCCGGCGTGGGGGCCAGGACTGGGGGCGGAGGGGACGGGGGCCCTGCAGAAAGCACAGCGCACGGCTCCCCAGCACGTGTCCTGCCAGCCGCCTCGCGCACGGCACCGTCACCTGATGGCGGCAGCCGAGCGTCTCCCGACAGAAGCCTGGTGCTTTGAGGAAATGCCCCCCCCGGGTCATAGGGGACATTGAGTCTTTGCACACAGATGAACAGACGTGGGCACCGGGCTCCCCCAAAGGTCACGCAGCAGAACCCAACACTCTGCTCGCGGCTCGAGGAGCTCCCCTGGGTGGAGCCCTGTCAGAGTCGCAGACCAATCGTTTCTCCGTGACAAACCCACCGACTCTCGGGGAAACGGGCGCACAACTTCCTGAACAAACTTCAGGGGCACTGCCGGCCCGACAGCACCCCGATGCCCACGGAGGAGGGCAGCCCCGAAAGCCAGGCGCCCTGGGAGAGCAGGCTGCACCGAGCTCGCGGACCCCCAGCCACGGTCGGACCCGCCCCGTCTGGCTGGCCGTCCCGGAGCGCCCTCCGCAGCAGGGGCTCCTGCTCGGAGTCAGAGCTGCCTTTCGCCGCGTCCCTCAGCCCCTCGGGCCCGGGACGCTTGCAGCCCTATGCAACCCACGCCCTGCGCACATGGGGGAGCGCAGGCCCCTGGTGTTGCAGGGCGTCCGCACTTCGCTCTGACGGCTCTCCCCCTGGGGCCGAGACGCAGGACCTGCACACGAATCAGGCCGCCCCGTTCGCCAGCCCGGCCTCTGCAGGCCCTGGGTCTCCTGGGCCGCTCACGAACGTGCCCTCTGGGCACCAGCCCTGTCGCCCCTGACTGCCCCGCCGCCAGGGCGCCCGCCCCCCACGGTCATCAGCGACGGCCCGCTGTGCATGCGTGTGCACGTGTGCGCGCCTTCTGAACCACCAGCGTGTGCAACTTGTGGCCACACGGCTCCCTGCGTTCCACATTCCACTCACTGCAGGGGCAGCCGAGGCTCCCACAGCCTCCGTCCGCTCCCGGTGCTGGTCCGCAGGGCACCCACCTCCAGCTGCAGCACCCGTGCCCTCCCCCGACCACAGCGCTGCCCCCACGCGGGGATGCCCGGGCACACGGCCACCTGATGGGGAGGGGAGGCCCACGAAAGCCTCCTGACGCCCAGCACTGCCCGCAGCCTCATCCTCGCTACACAGTCACCGCCACAGCCCTTCTCCTGCCACGCCGACACCCCGGCTCCCAGCCAGGGGCCCCCGCGCACACTCCCGAGGGCGCTGAGGTTGGGGGTGTGAGGTGCCACCCCGTGCGACCCTGGTGCACTCGGAAGAGGGGCCGTGAGACCGCGTCAGCAGCTTTCCTGTGACTTCACGTGGAAGGTCCTTACCGAAACGAGCCGCCCCCCGGCTCCTTGAGTTTGTTTTTCTGAGCAGCAGCTGCCTGGGCCGAGACGGCAGAAAGAGCTTTGGTTCCAGGCAGCACAGCAGGCTTCACCACCGGGACTGCAAAACAAGGGGCAGAGGAGGATCCCCAAGTGGGCATGCGCCCTGTTCGTGCACAGCAGAGACCGAGGAGCGGAACCCCCACGCCCGACGCGCCCAGGCAGGGCTGTCCCCACCCCGCCCCACCTCGATCAGGCTCTCGGGGGGGACAGGCATCTGAGTCGGCCTCACACGGGACAGCGGGGGGTGGCATCTCACAAGCCTTCAGTCTCCCGCATTGCCCCGACCGGGGTGGGGGCAGACAGCACGACGGAGGTCACTAGTGCCACTGATGTGCACACCTCAGCGGCTAAAAGGGTCGATTTCGCCACGTGTGCCCCGAAGAGAGAGAAAACTGGAGGACAGGACCCTCGGCGAGCAGCCCCGGGCCGCAGCCTCACCTGGCTGCAGCGGGTTCAGCTGGATCTGCTGGGGCGTGGTCAGCACAATGCGGTTGTGAGGCTGCCGGAGGGCCACCATCGGTGTCTGCGTCAGCGTCACCTGCGGGGGCCGGATCAGGGCTCCGGGCTTGGGTGGCTGCTGGATCACCTGAGGCAAAGCCACAGCCCTGTGAGCAGTGACCGCGGCCAGTGCCCTGTCCCAGCCATCCCCCTGCCATGGCCCAGGTGGGGACAAGGTCGGGTTCCGGTACCACATCAGCGCTTCAGGGCAGATCTGCCACCTGGACGCTGCACATGACCCAGCTAGGGAGAGGCTACTTCTCCCCGCACGTCGGGAAGGTGACATGGCCACCTGGGGCGACAGGACAGGCCTCTGTTTCTCCTCCTTGTTTTCTCTGAGAAAGGACATGGCACCCTCGCAGGGGGAGGGTTACATTTCCTGCACCCTGCCTTAAACCTGACCCTCAGAGAAGAGCCTCTCCCACCATCCCCCGGATGTGGCCCGAGCCCCACGGCTGCGCGTCTGACGGCGGGGCCTGCGCAGCTCCGCCTGCCTTTGACTCTGTCGCTGCTTCCCGCTCCCCCGTCCCCCCTTCTCCCTGTCCGGCCAGCCGCCTCCTCCGTGCAGCCAGGCCCACCCCTGCAAACAGTGGGGCTCCGCGCCCTGGCGGGACCGAGCACTCCCCGCCGAGGCCCAGAGACCCTGCCAACGCCACACGGCCACTGCCCACGCAGCCTGGCTCCACACCTTCGGGCCAGGAGCTTCGGAACCCAGTCTCTGAAGTTTACAAAGGTGACCTGGCGGGTGTGCCGTGAGGTACGCGCACAGAGGGTGAGGCAGTGCCCTGGGATCAAACCATTTCTGCAGCCCCAGCTCGTGTGGCTCAGGTTGGGCATCAACCTGCAAACCCAAGGGTTGCGGGTTCGATTCCCGGTTGAGCATATGCCTGGGCTGTGGTTCAGCCCCCAGTCTGGGCATCTTTGAAAGGCAACCAATCGGTGCTTCTCTCACATCAGTGTTTCTCCCTCTCTCTCCCCCTGCTCCTCTCTAAAAACAAACTGCTTCTGCAACGACGCCTGCGAAAGCCCCACCGTGCAAGACGGGCGGAGACAGCAAAGCCTCCGACGCTCCGGGTCGGTGAGCCACAGACCCAGGGAAGAGCTCCCAGGCTCCGGCAGACGCAGGGCGGGCTGCCCGCAGCTGACAGCGCGTGCACAGCCACGCACCCCGGGGAGTGGAGCGCAGAAGGGTGCAGCCTCTAACACCGGGGGACGCCAGTGACGTCACACACCATGCACCAAACCCCAGACTCTGAGAAAAAGTGGATTCCCACTGGGTCTCTTCAAGAGAACCAGCTTCGTGAGATTGAGAACAGGCTGACAGTCACCAGAGGGGAGAGGGGAGGGAATTTCAGCGGAAAAGGGGAAGGGTTTACAGGAACAAGTATAAAGGACACATGGACAAAAACTAGGGGAGTGGAAATGGGAGGGGGGTGGGGAGAGCTGGGGCAGTGGGCTGGGATGGGAGTAAAAGAAAACTGTACAAGAACAACAGTTAAATTTTTAAAAAAGAGAGAGGACCAGCTTTTGCGTGAAGCAGCCCCTGTGGCTGCCACGCAGAGCAGCCGAGGCCGGAGCAAGCCTGCCCCAGAGTGGAAAGGAAAGTGGGACTGCCCCGTGTCCGCATCCAGCCCTGACGGCTCACAGCTGCCCCGCTACCCGGTCCCCCTGCGTCCTCACCAGCAACGCAGGGGAAACCCAGGCGGCCGAGAGCCCTGGGTGACTGGCCACCTGCTGGGCCACCTGCTGGGCCGTCAGGAACGCACTCCACAGCCCACCGCGCAGCGCCAGGGGGCCTGCGTCTGCTCTTCTGTAACTGGCTTCGGAGGAACAAAACCTCTTTGAGGATTTTTTAAAGGCCCCCGATCTGCTATGGGAGCAAAGACAGCCTTTCTCTGCTGCAGACCTCAGAGGCCGGACTTGACCTGCCCACAAATGACAGCAGCCTGCCGCTTCCGCTGCCGCGAGCCACTGAGGCCAAACTCACCGAGAGCCGTCCCGCGCCATGATGCAAAGGCACCAACCACGGCCACCCCTGCAGCTGGGCTGGTGCTCTTGGCCAAAGGCACGTCCAGGCAGGGGTCAAGGCACACATGCTGTGTCCCTGTCGACCAGGGTCACCCCCGACGACACTGCCGGTGGCCCAGCCGCCTCCTCGCTTCACCCCACTGAGGGGGGAACTACCACGCCTGGCCGCCAAGCTGACCCCTGAAGCTAACGCCCGGGCGGTCGCGCAGGCCACCCTGAGCCGAGGCGGGCAGACAGGCGGGGCAGGGGGCTGCCCCCGGTCGCCAGCACCAACCTGCGTGGGCTGCGTGAGGCTGATGACCGGGGGCTGCAGGGCACTGGTCACGGCAGCCGCCGTCTTCCCAGCCGTGCGCTGGACGGAGCTGCTGAGCACCACGGCCGTGAGTGCAGTGGTGGCCTGCGGGGCGGGCTGCTGCTGCTGGCTCTGCTGGATGAAGGCCGCGGAGTCCGGGGTCAGCTGTCTCAGGGCAGGCAAGCTCCTCTGGGCAGACACAGACACGGCGTCGGCAGGCAGCACAGCACGGCCCCTCCCCAACTCAGAGACGCCGCGCTCACGCGTGCTGGCGTCGGAGCCCAAGGGCGACGCCTCTGGGGCCAGCGTCCCTGCAGCCCCCCTGACCCGCTGACACCAAGCGGGACCGCGCTCAGGAGACGGCGGGTGCTGCTGAGGGGCTCATGAGAACATGACGGCACGGAGACCATCTCAGGGACGCCGGTGCTGCAGAACCCCGGGGTCCTCCGGGGAGCGGGGGGGCCCGCCAGCCCTCAGACCACCCGGCGCGCCTGCCGGCCCTGGGCCCAGAACACACCGCCCCAGCAGGGCCACGGAGCTGAGGTCCCCGACTCCCAGAAACGCTTCTAAGAGGACAACGGACATTCAGCCGCAGAGCACTGTGAGCTTTCAACATGCAGGGGTCAACTGTGCGCCCCCCCACCCGACCTGACCCCGGGACAGGCATGGTGATGGGCCACAGGCTTCGCCGTTACCTTCAGGAAAGGCACAAGGTAAGGTTGAGGTGAAGAATTGAGTTCTCGGTAGAGCCGACTGGTGAAGTCTTCTGCTTCAATTTTTCCGTCCTGAGAAACGGACCGACGTGAGGCCCCCGCAGGAACAGAAGCACCCGCCCTCTGCCCCCGCCCCGGCCCCGCCCCAGGGCCCCGGCCCACGAGCCTGCGCGCTGCCAGGCCTGGGCTGCATGGAGGCCACAGGACCGCCAGGGTGCGTCCCGGTGCACGCTGGGTGTCACCAGGGGAGCCACCGGAGGCTGGCTGGCCCACTGCAGGTCCCCCTCCCCCCGCTGTCCCTCGGTCCCGCCAGGAGCCGGGCCAGCCTGAAGCGACCTCCCCGTCACAGTCGGAGCTGCCGCACGGGTGCAGGGCCTCAGGGACGCGTCCCCACTCAGGCCCCGAGCCTCCAGGAGGAAGCCCTGCACAGCAGGGCTGCGGCGGGCGTCCCGCCCAGGTGTCCCAGCCCTCCCGCCGGGGTGCGCCCAGGACGGGCCGGGCGAGGAGCGCTCACCAGCAGGTGCTGCACCAGCTCC
Source organism: Anoura caudifer (assembly GCA_004027475.1). NCBI lineage: Eukaryota > Metazoa > Chordata > Mammalia > Chiroptera > Phyllostomidae > Anoura > Anoura caudifer. The sequence goes on from PVKU01002751.1 coordinate 13,471, forward strand.
TTCACGTTGGCGGCCGTCTCGGTGGACTGCTTCCCGGACGAGGCCAGCTTGATCAGCGTGGACAGGAAGTTCTTGCACTTCTTCACGTTCTCCATCGTTTCCTGGACTCGAGTGGAAGAGGCGCCCGTGAGCGGCTCGCGAGCGGGCTTCCGCCGTCGCTCTGGTTTGCAGCGTGTGCGGGAGGCACGTGTTCTCCTCCGAGCTCTGCCAAGAGCGCGCGGCGGCGCTCCGGGCCTGCTGCCGGGTGGACCCCCGACCACACGGCCGAGAGGGACCCAGCTGCACCTCGGGAAGCTGCCAAGTCCCTGCCAGGACCGGAGTCAAGTCGAAACCACAGCATGCAAAGGCGGCTCCCGACCACGGGCACCGTGACGCCGCTCATTGCGAGGAAAAGCCACACCCACCCGTACGCACAGTGAAAGGACTCAGCTGCGCCACAGCCACCGAAGCTGATGGAGAGCCCTGGGCAAAGCACCAGGAACGGCCACCGGCGGTGGGTGCGGCCCGGCCGGAAGGCATGTGTGCGTGTGGGAGCTCGGGGAACGCTGACAGACAGGCAGGTGCGCGGCTCTGCAGGCAGCCACTCCGCTCGGTCCCATGCGGCTCCCCCAGCCCCACTGCCGGGCCTGTCGCCGCGCACAGCCCTGCCCACACGTCATCCGGCCTGAGGGGCGCGAGCGGCGGCACTCACCGTGGCAGCCGTGGAGGCGGCGGTGGTCCCTGGGACGGGCCGCTGCGGTGTCCCCGTCTGCACTGCCGTCGCCGTCCCGAGTGAGGCTGTCTGCGCGGTGCCACCCAGCACGAGCTGAGGCTGCGAGAGTCCAAAACAAGCAGTAAGCAGAGGCTGGGGACCGCGTCTCACGCCCTAGAAGAGCGCCCCCTGCATCAGCGGGGCCCTGCCGCCGAGCATGAAGGGGACACGCACCCTGGGGACCGCGGACACGCGCCAGGCTGCGCCCCGCCGTCCTTGGTGCCCAAGAGGCAGGAGTCTGCACGCTCAGCAAAAATGGAGCGACGAGGCCAATGGCAGGGGAGAGCCTGGTTCTCAGCGTCCACCCTGGAAGCCATGGTCACCGGGACCAACTACCTCCTAACACGTAAACCGGACCTGCTCTCGGAAAGTGGGAGCACCGGACAGAGAAACTACTACCGGGAGCGCCACCTCCTGGTCCGTGCAAAGCCTGGTGACGGGCAGCCCTCCCGCGGGACGGCTCCAGGGTGGGCGGGCAGGGCTCCCAGGCCCCTCGGCCGCCAGACCAGCTGCCAGACCGGCGCGTCCTCGCCCTGCGAGAGCGAGTCTTCAGGAAGCAGCACGGACGAGGTTGGGAGCACCCGGCGAGAGGGGTCAGGCCGGAGGGCCACCTGCTGCGTGCAGGGTGCCCGATGCGCCGCCTGGGGCAGCTGGGCCCACGAGGTCAGGCTCCAGGTACTGGCTGGGCAGCAGGGTCGGGACACGGACGTGACCCTTTTTCTCCGCGTCCCATCCTGTTTTTCAAACGTTCCTTTCTTACGACCTCCGCGCAGGGACAGCGCGGCCCTGGCGCAGGCCTCGGGGTGGCCCCAGCATCCATCAGGCGCTGACGCAGCCCACCTTGAAGGGGCCCTCCCGAGCACCCCAAAGGCTCCAGGCTGTGCAGGCCGACCTCGGGGAGGCCTGGGGCTGCAGGCGGATGGGCTTCCGTCCCCGGTGACGCGAAGCCCGAGCCGTCACTCCCGTCGCTGGCAGACATCAGTGGACACGAGGAGCGGACCGCACCGCCGCCACTGGGGCGCCAGCCCCCGGGGCTCCTTGCACGCGGGGCTGGTCCCCACACCTGACACTGAGATGCTCCGCACGGGAGCAGGTGCAGAGCTGACTGCACATCGCTGCATCCCAGACACGCCTCTCGCTGCAGCGGGAACTCAGGGGTGCGCCAGTCACACCGGACTCGAGGCTGAAGCCTGCGGCCCAAAGCCCGGGCCTCCCCGTCTGAGCAACTCTGGCCCCCGCTGCAGGCGCCAGCGGGGAGGAGCACGCGATCCAGGGAGAGGAGAGCCTGGTGCCGGCTGCTGCCCCCCCCCCCCAGTAGTTTCCTCATCCGGAAGATGGGGACAGAGGGACAGAGCCTCTGCCACAGAAACCACACGCAGACCGGCAACACGTCAAAGCACAGCCCTGGCCCACGCAGATGCCTGGCCACGCCTGGCCGAAGCCGCGCTCCCCGTGCGCACTCCCAAACACCTCCACCCTCCCCTCCGGCCACGGCTGCTCCACCCAGCCTGGCTGCCCCGGCCAGGCCTCCTCCGCTGGGACCGGAGGCCCCCAGCACGCCCGAGGCTCTGCGAACCAGGGCTGAGCTGTTGGGCGCGCCACAACCCACAGTGCGGCCCGGACGTGGCCCGCGACGGCGCTGCCCCCGTCGGCACGCTTGCAGGCGCCAGGCACGCACACGAACTCCCCACGAGGCCGTCCTGGCTCCAGAGATGCCTCCCGGCCACACACTGACAGGCTGACACGGTGAGGCTCTGGCACGGTGGGGAGCCCCCGAAAGTGCTCTCCGGCGGTCGGCTCTGTGCGGCGTCACAGAAAGGGAGCCCTGCCCTGGCCCCGCGCCCAGCTCCCAGCCTGGTCCCCGGGGCCGGACGCCGCGCCTCACCTGCACTCCGGGCGAGCGCTGCAGCGCGGCAGCAGGCTGCGCCGTCGTCTGGGCCTGAGACACCTGCTTGATGATGGCCGTGGGGGTCACCTGCCGCGCAATAATCGGGGTCCCAGGTGCCTGCAAACAGGCAAGACTCATCTGAAACGAGCACCTGTGAGGGACTCCCCCCGCCCAGCGCTCCCCACGTCACCCCAACTCAGAACCACAACTCATGTGCGCCCACGGCGCGCCCCAGTCTCCATCGGAGCCGCCCTAGCTCCCCACGCTGGTGACCAGAGTCCGCCAAGCGACGGCCACAGTGGTGCCTGACGCTTCCGTATCGGGCCGGGCAACCGGTCCTTAGTGGACACGCGGGTCTGGGCCCCGTGCGGACTCCCGTGACCTCCTGCCCAAGCACTGGAGGGAGCGACGAGCCCCTCGTGTGCCCTGTGTCTAAAGACCGGTCACACCTGAACCGTGACAGGAAGACGGTCCGAGTCCTGAGCGAAGTGACCGTGAAGCTGACGGTCAGACGCTGACACGCATGACCGGAGCTGAAGACACCGTGGCCCCTGACGCCTGCCTCGCACCGGACCGAACCACCAGGGACGGTCCGAGCTGCCTCCGCCCCCGGCGCAGGGGCGCTTCCTGAGCCTCCCGGGGCGTGTGGGCCGGCCACCTCCGCGCAGCGGTGCCCGCCCAGAGGCAGCACAGCTGAAGTCACGGGGAAAGCAGTTTTCTAGAGCCGTCCAGTCTCCATGCCAGCCCCCAACCGGCCCACTAGCTGAGGACAGCAAGCAGACGGCAGGGCCAAGGCCGTGCCGGCCATGCCCACCGGGAAACCACACCATAGCGAGAACCGGGCCTGGGGCCGCCCGGCACATCTCCCGCCTTGGAGCCTGTCCCCCCACCAGAGCCCCGCAGCGGCGTGCAAGGCCGGCTGCCTGCTGCCCCAGCCTGGTCAAGCCCAGGCGCGCCTCGCTGACGAGGAGCTGACACTCGCCGGGGGTCTGCTCCGTCCACTAGGCCTGGCGCCCTGAGCCTCAGCGCAGTCCTGGGACCAGCCCGGGGCCATCATCATGGCCCCGCTGTCCCCACTGCAGAGAGGAGACTGAGGCTCGGAGGATGGAGACGCGGAGGGAAGGACAGGGCCAGCCCTGGACGCCAGCGGCAGCCCCCCGGAGCGGGCACAGGACGCCCACCAGACGGCGGGGGCCGGCGTGGGGCGCGCGCACACTCACCTGGACGGCAGAGATCTGGACAGGTGGGGCACTTGTGGGGGTGGCAGGGCGGGGAGCCATGGTGGTCTGAGGCTGGGCCTGGGCGTGCGCCTGCGCCTGCATCTGGGCCAAGGCCTGCTGAGGGATCATTAACAACTGCCCATTCTCGCTGCGCACGAGGACCATACCTGGGGACAGAGGACACCCAGCGTCAGAGCCCAGGAGGCAGCGGCTCCGTGGGGAGGCCTGGCAGCGCTGAGGACGAACAGGGGCCGTGGAGAGACAGTCGCTGGACCAGGACACGCCGCCGAAGACAGCGCGCAGGACGAGAACATGGGCAGGGTCTGTGTCACGGACTCGAGGAGCAGCCGCACCTTCCCGTCGGCACACTGGCGTCCGCATGCCACCCGTCATCCCCACGTGGGCCTCGGAGCAGGCATGCCCTCCCTGGAGGAAGCTGGGCACAGGGTGCCGAGGGCCTGGCCAGGCCCCATGGGCACACTCCCCCCCATGGAGGCTGCCAAGGGTTCTGGCTGGAGCCTCAGACCCCAACTGCCCAGGGCAGGTACCTCCAGCCCGGCCCCACCCCTCCCGCGACCAGGGGCAGCTAGGACCTGACACACAGCCGGACCCTGGAGCTTCCCAGCCAGCTGTCCTGCGAAGCCCCAAACCCTCCTTCCAGCAACTGGACCCCACGGCACCCAGGCACCCCGCACCCTGGAGTGGGGTGTCCACAGCTGGCAGGGGCGGGGCTCCCCTCACGGGCAGATGGAGAACCACCCACCCTGCTCGTGTCTCAGCTGCACGGCCACAGACCGAACCCTGTCCTGCAGGCTCAGCATTGGTTTCAGCTTCAAAAACCAGCAAGTACAGCCCGGATGCCATTGGCACCAGCAACACCAGCGCCTGCCTGTGCACTTACTTCCCATGAGGCAGTGAGAGCACCACGACGGGACCACACTCTGTCCGCTGGGGCCTCGCCGCCGGCCCACACTACCGCAGCAGCCGAGCCCTGTCCTCCCCCTTCTCGGAGGAACGCCAGGCCGAGGGCCTTCTGTCAGCGCCGCACCCCTCCCGCGCCGTTGGGAGCGGTGGGAGCTGTAGCCGGCGCAGGGGCCTAGGGAGAGCCTCTGAAGCCACCGGGCCGGGGCTCCATCAGCACCATCACGACGACATCAAGACAAGACAGGCCCTCCCTGGGCTCAGCCCACCATCCCTTCCTGCCCACTGACACCCCTTCTCAGACAGAGCGCACTGACGTCATGGAGACAAAGCTGACCAGACACACCCATTGCTGAGCCCCAGACCAGGGGCCGTGCTGGGCAGGCAAGGGCGCAGGGCGGCGGGGACTGCCCAGCGCCACCCAGGTCCACCTTGGGGGGTGGAGACCATGGAAGAAAGAGCCTGGTGAACACCCCGCGCTTGCTCTCAGCACCACGCTCATCCGTCCACACAGGAGCCCTGCTCCTTTCTCCTAAGGGTTCCAGACACCCCACTGGTAGAGAGTCCCCACCAGCCGGACAAGGACCAAACGAGGCTTAGCAGCTCCTGGGGTGCTACAGCGGGCGACCCCCGCACTCGGACCACCGGAGGCCTTGTCGACGGGGAGGTCCCGCTGGCGGAGAGCTACAGGGCGCTGAGGCAGCAGGCGGAACCCTGGAGCTCAGCGCGGTTCAAACAAGGACAGAGGGGACATGCAGGCGCTGCGGGCCGCTCTGCCCTGGCCCAGCGCACACGGCCAGCGTGGGGGCCCGGTGCTGGGGGCGCTCCCACGTCATTTCACCCAGAACGTGCGTGGAGTCCCCTCTTCAGGGGGGACGCAGGCTGGCGTCTGCGCTTCGCTGTCAGGGAAGCTCGGGCCACGCTGCGCAGCATGGAGCCCCCACCAGCCGGGCCGGAGCCCTGCATGCTCGCGGCTCCCTCGGCGCCCTGACAGCCGCCTCAGCCTCAGACCTGGGCAGTGAGTGGCGCGAGCAGCAGGAGGCCCGGGGTCGCCCAGGAGACCTGGCCCCCATCCCTGCCCAGGCACGGCAGCCAGACGTGAAGGGCTGAGGGAGCCCTGCCCTCCCCTCCCTGACGCACGAGGGCTCAAGGGGAAGCCCGGTGTCCCTGCCCGGGAGCAGCTTTTCTGGCGCCTCGGACCCACACTTCTCACTGCATCCGAACGAGAATGCAGGTCAGCCCAGGCCGCACACACACCAGGCATTTTTGGACTCGACTGGGGACCTCCCCCTGGAAGAATCCCTGCCAGGGACTGTGCTTCAGCACAAGCGCACCCATCACGGCCCCTCCCCCACGCTGTTCTCACAGGCGGCTGCAGCGGCGGGAGCAGGGACCAGATCCCTGCGCTCCCCCTCCACCTGGCGAGCGTCCCCAGGGCCGTGACCGGCAGGCGGCAGAGAGCCTGCCAAGCCGAGGGGCAGCAGGCACAGCCCTGCCCGTGGGGGCCGGCCCTGACCCCGGCGCTGACACCCGACCCAGAGAAGGGAGCAGAGCAGAGACGCAGGCCCTGTCGGAAACGCGCGGGGGACTCCTGCTGAGGCCACCCCGCGGGGCGTCCAGGGAGGGGCGGGGGGAGGAGGAGCCTGGGCAGAGCCCGCAGCCCAGGAGGACAGCCACGGCAGACCACACGGTCCTTCCCACGGTGCCGTCCTCCCCGGCTCAGGGCCCGCAGGGCAGGAAAGCATCCTCGGCAAACACAGTTCTGCCTCGGTTTACCACCCCCCAACACCCTCATCTTCACAGGCATCTAAGTCACGGGCTCGTGACAACTTGCCACGTGCTGGCACCGAGCCGGGGGCACACGTCACCTACCGACGCAGGAGGGGCACACACGTGACCAGAAGTGCCCCGCCCTTCGCCCTCGCCCCCCCAATGGCTGCGGGGCCCCCTCGCCCACCACCTCGATGGCCCTGCGAGGGTTTGTGACCAGTCTTCGAAGGCGGAAACCGTGGCACTGTCCAACTCTCAAGTCAAGCAGCTGATGCCGCAACCCTCCATGCGGTCGCTGTCGCTGCCCCGACATCGGCACAGACCCCTCCCCAGGTGCACGCAGGGCCACCCAGTCCTGCAGCTGCGGCCCCGGGCGCTGGACAGGGCCCGCTCCGGCCTCCAGCCTGCGCAGGACCGAGCGCTCACAGTGACCACGGCAGAAAGCCACAGGGGTTCCCACGGCCGGCGCAAGGGTGCGGGCGGGGTCCAGCCTGGTCCCTGCAGGCTGCTGTGCCCCAATACCCCCCCACGGGGGGCTCCTCGCGTCCTCTTTAAGCACAACGTTCAATGACACACGCTTTGGTGGGATTACAAAACCACCAACGCACAAATATGCTGGCGTGCAACAGACCATTTATGGCCAGGGTGCGTGAGCATGGGCGAGTGTGAACGTGAGAGTGAGTGAGTGTGAGAGGGTGAGAATGTGGGTGTGAGTGGGTGGGTGTGAGTGGGTGAGTGTGAGAGGGTGAGAGAGTGAGAATGTGAGTGTGAGTGTGAGAGGGTGAGTGTGAGTGGGTGAGAATGTGGGTGCGAGTGGGTGACTGTGAGAGAGTGAGAGGGAGAGAGGGTGAGAATGTGGGTGTGTGACCGTGAGCAGGTGTGAGTGTGAACGTGTGGGTGTGAGCGTGGGCGTGAGAGCCCATCTGTGGGGGAAGCAGGGCCGCTGTGCACTCACCGAAGCTCCTCGCGCCCGCCCCGCACCCGTCCCTCCCCGCGGCACGCTGGGCGTTTACGGCACCACCGGTCAGCCAAGGCCGGCACGTTCTCTGCCTCGTGGCCCCAATACCACACAAGGGCACCGGCTGGCACCCGCCAGCGCCCAGCCCACATCGACGAGAGGTCACAGCACTGTGATGAGCCGGTCAGGACCGGGGGGTCCGGGGGAGAGCAGAGCCCTGGACGTCTGCCCTCCGGAGATAGAACCTGGCCCGTCAGGCAGCCTGGAGCCGGGACATACTTTGCTCTCCAGGGACGCACACTCAGGTGGCGCGAGCTTGGTTGGGGGAGGAGCCAGGGGAGGTGCGGGCAAGGTAAACAGGTGAGGTCCCAGCACCCTAACCTGCCCGGGGGCCCAGAGATGGGCCCCTAGTGGCGGGACCCCTGCCACCCTGGGACCCCAGAGCCTCCCCGCAGACACACGGTCTCACCATGCTGTGCTGGGCACGGCCCTGGCCTCGGGCCCTGACAACCCAGAAGGGGACACCCACCCCCACCAGAGGGCGGCGGGGGCAGGGCCTGGACCAGCAGGGAGAACAGACCGCCACGGCACGTGGAGCTGGCCTGGTGGCGGACAACACAGGACAACTCGGGGGGTGGGGCGACGGAGCAGCGCTGTGGTGGAAAAGCCACAGGACATAATCCACACCGGCCGGGGGCCTGCGTGTCCCTTGGTGCGTCCACCGAACATGCCGGGAGTGGCATCGACGTCACAGGTGCCATGTCACTGGATGCTGCACAGCGTGGCTCCTCGACGTCAAGTCCAACACCAACTGCGCAAGCAGACCCGTAAGTTAATGCAGCCCCAGACGCCAAAACCGGTTTCCACTCGTGTGAGGGCACCGGTCACAAGCCCCCGCCCGGGGGCGCACGCCAAGGCATCCCACGGGAGGCTGGGCACCCATCTTCACAGGAAAGCCCCCCGTTCAGTCTGCAGCATCGCCGCTGGTCACCTGACGTGCAGACGCGGAGGTTACTTCCGAGCACGCCCACGGCGCTAGCTGCAAGCGCAACCCACCAGGGCGAGGCGGACGGCCACGGAAATGAAGCGAGCGGCCAAGGCCAGCCAGGCCGATGCCGGGGAAGGCCTCCTTCCTCGCGCGGGAGCCCGGGAAAGGCGTCTGCGACCCTGCGCAGCACACACGAGCACACCGGGGCCCCGGGACAGGCAGCTGCCTCCCGGCTGCCCCTGGCCTCCAGGTGGGGTCCGCAGCCCAGGTCGGCGCACACCCAAGGGCGGGTCGCAGAACGGGCCAGCCTGAGACGCTGTCGGGACCGACACCTCGCCCCCTCCTCCCCGCACAGGTGGCGTCCGGCTTTGGTGACACTGAAGGCCACGCGTCCTCCAGAGGTTCTCAGACACGTGGGTGCATGCGGGCACCAGCTGGAGGAGGGCCAGGGGGCAGGTGGGGGTCCTAGCTGGTGTCACACACTTCCTTCCGCACAGGTCCCCACGGTCCACAACAAGGACCAGGGCGCAACGTCGGGACACCCGCCAGGTGAGGCCCAGGGAGAGAGCCCCCCGAGCAGCAACGAGGGTCGGACGCCGGGCGGGACGCACGTCCTCGCCCGCCAGTGAGCACGGCGCCTCCACCCACCCGAGGGCCCCGCGGGGCACCCAGAGCAGCGTGACCGAGGGCGCCGCCCAGAGAGGACAGGGTGCTGCTGCGGGCACCGTGCCTGCCTTTACGGGGGTCCTACCACACCCACAGAACCAGCACCAGCTGGTACTGGGGTCAGGAAGGCCACGGGACATAACAGCCGTACTTACAAAGCGATTATGCGTCCAGAGGTTTTACTTCACTTGTTCAGACAGCGGGGGAGGCAGGAAGAAAGAGAGGGAGAGAAACACTGGCCGGCGACCCAGGTGTGCGGCCCGCCCGCGAACTGAACCAGCGACCTTGCGGCCTGCAGGCGGGCGCTCAGTCCGCTGAGCCATAGCAGCCAGGGCACCAAGGCGACCGCATCTGTAAACGTCAGCAGTAACTGGAGACTGGATCTTCACGAACGCCATCTGCGCACCAGGAAAGCGGGACCACCTGAGGGCCTATTTCACAAAACCCGTGGAGGACAAGCGCTGGGAACAAGGTGGCGGCTGCCGGGAGAAACTCAAAGACCCAGAGAAGGGGAGACGCTGACGTGTCCACGGGCCGGGACCCCACCGCGACCTCAACGTCACAACCCCCACGGACAGCACGAGCCCCGGGCGGACACGCTGACCCCAAGCTCATGCGGAGACACAGCCCCAAACGCTCCTGAGAAGGAAGAGCGGGGAGCAGGCCCCTCCCATGGGCTGCGCTGCCCAAGTTCCCGCCGCCCGGGGCGGACGTGTCGGCGAGGACACGGCCCTGGCACGGCCCCCACACGCGGGGCCGCGGGTGGTCAACAGCAGCGGCGGAGACTCCAGGCGGCGCTGCGGACGGGCCAGGGCGACTGGGTGTCCTGCGGAGAGTAAGTCAATCTCCGCCGCTCCCTCGCAGCCACCCGAAAACTAACTCAAACTGGACCAAGTGAGAGCTAAAGCCATAAAGCTCTAGAAGAAAACACAGAGAAAAACCCTTGTGCCTGCAGCTCGGCCGAAATGTCTCCGAAGGCCCCCGAAGGCCCCCGACTGGCAGGGAGCAGACGGGCCCCCGGCTCCTGGGAGAGAAAGCAGGTCTCGGAAGCCCACTGTGGGGCGGGAAAGGCAGCAGACGGAGAAAATACCTCCACAGCAGTTCAGTCTCACAGAGTGTTAGCGTGAGAACGTATTTTTAAAATCTGTGTCAAATCAATAACAATAAAACAAGCCACCCAATTAAAAACACAGGCAGAGGATCTGAACAGACACTTCACAAAAGGCACGCCCATGACACAGACGCCCACGAAAGGTGCTCGCCACCGGTCACCGGGGAAACGCAACGGGCCAGCACCCCACCCGCACGAGACGGCTACAGTGAAGGCAGAGGACCACAGTGACGCCGGGCGGGGCTCGGACACCGCCACCACACCGCTGGCGGGAGGGCACAGCCGCCCCGGCAGCCTGGCCGTCCACCCAGGGAGCTAGCTAGCAGCCCCTCCCAGGGCCCACAACCCACTCCCGAGAGAACCGGGGCCTCCGGTCCCCACGGGACCCGCAGCCCTGCTTCTGCGAGGCGCCCTTCCAAACAGTCAGGGCTGCAGGCAGCCAGGAGCTGGTGCCTAGGGGCTTCCCGGCCGTCAGCCCGCCCCTGCACGCACGGACGGCGGGACCTGCTGACACAGGCCGCCGCCACTGGGGAAGGCTCACAGGCCCCCTCCGAGCATGCACCTGGCAGGAGAACCACCGCAGGATCACATCATGGCACGAGGCCTCCAAAGGGCAGAAGCACCGGATGGCGACCAGCAGGTGCCGGGACCAGGGTGGGGATGGCTGGCTGCCCGGGGCGAGTCTCGACAGGGCGCTGCTGGGCGCACACCAGGCCGGGTGACAGTGAGGGGCACCCGTACCAGTGGGCAGGGCATGGGGCCCGCGGGCACCGCCAGGGGGCCACTGAGGGGCAGTGGGGGTGGCTCCTGGCGAGGCTGATCACACACTGGCCACGCACTCGGCACGCCCCTGACGTGGACCCAAGGGGGCGTCCCACCCACCCACCCACACGGGCCGCATCACCACTGCCGCTCGGGCGAGTGAGCGGCACGTCCAAACACGGGTCAGCGCAAACACGGCACTGCACCGTGTCACCTGCCCCGTGCCGCCCAAGGAGGAAGGCGGGCACAACCGCAGCGTGCAGGCCGTTCGTGTGAGGCTCTGGAAAGACCGAACCACACTGCCAGGCAGAAGCCCAGAGGCCCACCCAGCTGGGAGAGCCGGCACCAGCGTCTGATGGCAACGGTGGGGAGGCCGGTGCCCACACCACCTCGACACTCAGCCAGGACGCTCGTGGTGGGCGCACGTCACCGTGCATGGGCTGCACCCCTGAACAGGCGCACCTGTGCTGGCCACAGGCACGGGGGAGCCCCGACACCCCGATCCCACGGGCCTGGGTCTGCACCCCTGGGTGGTGACTGGGTGGCGCCACACCAGCCTCCAGGCCGTGGGGGGTGGGGAGGGGCTGCCCCCACGCGGAGTCGGATGCCTCTGGCCCCGGCCCGTCCGCACTTCCCAAGTCCCCGTGTTGGGGCTCTGCAGGAGTGACATCTCCTCCGTGGGCACGGACGGGAGGTGCTGACTTTCTCCATCACAACGCGGCCAGGAAGGGCTCCGCAGCTGGTGGGAAGGAAACCTCTGACACTCGGCGGGGGGGGAGGGGGTCCGCCTCTGCGGTGGGGGGGGACACATGCAGCGGCGGTGGCGGCTGCTTCTTACAAGATAAACGGGAAGGACGGCCCGGAAAACGACGAAAATAAAAACCGAGGCGGTTTCTCCACCGGACGGGAAGAGAGAGGAAGCACGTGCGGAAAACACCCTTTGTGCCGCGGAGACGCTTCGCAGACTCAAAACGTAAAACTGCGGTTCTCGTTTCCGATGGCGTTTACTGCGGTGACGGTGGCTGACGAAGCCCGATGGGCGTCAGGTGCACGAGGCTCTGACACGGCACCTGCACGCTGCAGCGTGCGCTCACACCCGAGTCACCGCCCTTCTGCCGCCATCCCCCCCCCCCGCCTCCCGCCCCTTCCCGCTGAGAAGCTGTCGTCTGCGCCTGTCTCTCTGCTCGTTCCCTTCCCCTTCTCAAACAAAGAAAAACCAAAGTGAAGTTGAAATCACGCTACGACGGAAGCATGGTCGGTCGGCAGCGCGCAGAAAGCGTCACCACGGGGCAGCCAGCGCACGCAGCGGGCGTCCACCTCCAGGTGGCGCAAGCCTGGGAACCAGACGCTTCGCGCATCGAGCCCCAACACTCCTGCACAGAGGAGCGAGGCCAGCCACTGGTCGGAGCGCCTGCGTGCGCAGCCTGCTGCCGCGGTACATGGCGGCTGCGCGGGCGCACTGCCCTGCGCTCGCCCGGCGAGTCCGGGTCTGCGACGCCCTTCCAGGTGCCTTCGCGTGGCCCAAGCAGCGGCGCATCACGGGACCCAGGGCGAGCACAACACGGGCTGAGCGTGCGCCCAGCCCAGCAGGGGGCCCCGCTGCAACAGGACGGGGACGGCAGGTGGCTGAAGGAGTCCCACCCGCTGCGTGACCTGTGGACACTCACCCCAGGCTGCTCGCCGGCCAAGGAGAAGCGCCCAGGACGCCCACGTGCACATGCGGGGGCACGTCTGGGTTGGCTCCCCCCACTCACACCCACGCCCCCACGCTGCCCACCACGCTCGCTCACGCCAGGCCTGCCACCTGGCTGGTGCCTCCAACCACTGTCCCCAGCAGCCCTCCGTGGAGGCAGCTACGCCGCCGCCTGGAAGTTCCCTCAGCTGGCACTCGGGGCTCCCCGTCCCGCTGTCTCTGAGGCCTCCGTCACCACCACCCCCGACACCCGGCCCCACTCCACACCCTGCCCTGCCCCACTGAGACTGAGCGTCACAGAGAATGCTCCCCTTCGCAGGGCGTGGTGCCCGGCAGAGAGCTGGCCCTCGACCAGCCCTGGGCACGCGAACGTCACGGCAGGACTCATCCGTTAGAGCGGTGTTGACCACAGAAGCGGGGGACAGCGTCAGGGCCCAAAACCGTGAAGCTCTCCCGGTGACAAGAACGCACGGCCAACGGCCCCTCCTGCTGCCCTGCACCTCTGTCCGCGTCGCATCTTCTGCGCAGAGCAGGTGTCACCGGGAAGGCGGCAGCCGTGCTGGGAACACAGACGGGGCGCATGGCCCCCACTCGGGACCACCACCGAAACGGGCGGCAGGAAGACGAGCTGGCAGAGCTCGGGTGCAGCACACGGCCCTGACGGACAGGCGGCCTCCTCCGTGAGGACGGAGAGACAGACCGGGTGACGGGCGCTGCCTGCGGCCCCCCGCCCCCACGCCAGCCCCGGCCCGGCCACTGGCGCCTCCCTCAGGGCAGCGGGGCCCTCACTGCCCACTCTCCGCTCTCAAGTTTCAAAGTACGAAGTCGGAGGTCAAGCAGCCAGACGGGGGCCTGCTGGGTGGTCAGTGCACCGCCCCGCACCGCGCTCCGCTGACCCGGTTCCAGGAGGCGGCGGCCTGCACTCCACACGGACCAACGCCGCACAAGCCACAGCTGCCACGGCAGCTCTGCCCCGAAACTCTGCACGACCCAGGGCGGGCGCAGAAGCGCCGCCGCGCCCCTCCCCACAGCTCCGCCTTGACGCAGCTCGGGGAGAATGGAACGCACCCACTGCGTGCGCCTATTCCGCGGGTTCAGCAAATGTACACCGGTACCCGGCCACCACCCCAACGGCGACTCCATGCGTCCCTGTCGACCTGTCCCCGGTGGGCCCCGCGGCCACCGCAGGGCCACAGCTGAGCCTCTGCTGGAAGGCGGTGCCTGGGGAGGGGTCCTGGGCCTGGTTTCCCGCCCTGGGCAGAGCACAGCCGGGACCCCCAGGTGAGCACCGGTGTCGCTGAGCGCACCCCCAGGCACGGACGGACCACCTGACGAGCCTTTAGGTTCCTTCCAGTTTGCACCATTTCCGGTGAAGCCCCAAAGCTTCCCAACACGTCCTGGGCACGTGCTTCCCCTCTCAGAGCGGGACCACCGGGCACACAAGAGACGGCGGGGCAGGCAAGGGCACACCGCCGGCTCCACGCCCCCCACACCCACCAGCAGGAGGGGTGGTGGGTCCCTTCGGGCCGGCGTGTTCGGGCGGAATCGGCCGGCTGTGCCTGCATCGTTGCGGCCCTTTGGGCCGTGGGCATCCCTCGCACACTTGCTGGCCACTCCCACGCCTTCTGTCTGCACACACGTCTGCCGTTCTCACCAGAAATGGCTCTTCCCACCTGGCGCAGGGGCCCCCCTTCCCGTGCCCTGGACACAAGCTCCCTGTTGGCTGCACCCTCACCTCATGGCCTGTTGTTTCCTTGACGACGCCACCTCGCCAGGTTTCCACGGACTCTGAAGTCCATTCTCCCCTCCCCCCCCCCGGCTCATGCGGCCTGTCCCGGGAGCCCACACGCGGCGACAGAGGTCCCTGCCGGCTTTTCTGCAGTTGTGCTCTTTTCAGGGTGAGACGTCAGGGTCTCTGCACACGCGACGCACTTTCGCTTCCGGGGACGCTGCAGTCCCCGGGCAGATGGGTCCCCAGGCAGATGGGTGCCCGCGTCCCCTCAGGAGGCCGCCCGGCTGCCCTGTGCTCCAGCCCCAGGGCCCGGCCTTCTGGAACCGCCTGAGTTCCAAGAGGACCCGACAGCAAGCTGAACGCCAGCGAGGGGAGGGAGTCGGAGGGCTGAGGCCCCGGCTGCGGGGCCAGCTGCAAAGCCGCAGCGATCGCTACGGCGTGGTCACCGGTGAGGGGACAGACACACAGACCAACGGGACAGACAGAGAGCCCAGAAACAGACCCCCGCCAGCCGGGCCAGCAGACCTCTGACGAAGGAGCAGAGGCCACTCGGCGGAGAAAGGACGGTCTCTTCACTAACTGGCGCCAGGACTGCTGGGCGTCCACGTGCGAAGCCAGGAATCCACACACAGATGCGCCCTTCACAGGGTTAGCCCGGGACGGATCGCAGACCCAAATGTACACCCCGCACCAGAAAGCTCCTAGGAGACGACCCAGGGGAGACCCAGGGGACCTGGGGTCCGGCGCTGACTTTTTAGACGCCGCACCAGAGACACGGCCCGTGAGAGCGAGAGCCGATGGGCCGGACTTCACCAAAACCAGAACCTTCTGCTCCACGGAAGCCACTATGGTGAGAACGGGAAGACGAGCCACAGGGACGAGAGGTATTTGCAACAGACACATCCGACGCTGGCCTGTGGTCCACAGTGTACAGAGTTCTCAAAGCCGCGAGCAAAGGAAGGACTGGGTGAAGAACGGGCTAACACCTGAGCAGACCCGCGCCAAAGAGGACACGCAGGTGGCAAACGAGCGAACCAGAAGACGTGCCCACCCCACGTCACCGCACCCATCAGAGCAGCCAGACCCCAGAGCACGGACAACACCCAGCACCGTGGACGGGGAGCCATGGGGACGCTCGGGCCCCGCCGGTGGGGAGCAGGTGTGTTGCAGGTGGGAGTGGATGAGTAGCAGGCGGGGCTTTGGTGCAGCTGTGGAAGGTAGCTGGGTGGTTTCTTAACAAAAACCAAACAGGCTCAGGTGATTGGCAACCCTGGCATTTACCGAAGGAGACCGAAGCTCCGCCCACCGAAAATCCTGCATGTGGGCCTCCCTGCAGCTCCGCTCCTGATTGACAGGCCCAGCAGCCACCCAGACGTCCTCCCACGGTGGGTGGGGAAGTCAACTGTGAAACTAAAACTGCTCTAGACAAACTGTCTTCACTTTAAAAAGAAAAACAGAATCTGCTTCTTTTCATACTGGAGCCTCCAGGGAGATGCCCGGAACCCCTAGAAAACCTCCCCAAGGAGCAGCAGCCTGGGCCGCTGGCTGACATCAGAATCAGCTGTCCCACCTCCCCACACCCCTCCCCGCCAAGGCCCCGCAGAACAAGGAGCGTAAATGGTGCCAGCCCCCCAACGGGAGAACTGGGAAAGGACCAGAGGTTTCCATGGATGTGTTAGAGAGAGGGGAGCCCAAGAAAAGGAGCAGGGAGGGGAGGTGACCACGGCAGGCCTGCCGGTGGGACGTGTGGGGTGGGCGGGGCCCCGTGGGCTGCAAGCGGCAGCTGTGCGTCCAGGCTCCAGGCTCGAGGCAGAGAAGGGCAGGAAGGCCCCTCCCTAGCAAGTGGAGGGCGCTCTGGCGTCCAAGTTCCCAGGTGACCCCCACGTCGCAGGGGCCTGGGCATCGCCAAGGCCCTCTGCCCCGAGCTCCTGCCAGGCCCAGACAGGCCAGCACTGCCACACGCTTCACGAAAAGCCTGGACGAGGAGGCTTCCGCAAGCCTACCACCCACCGAGTGCTGTCCTGGGCGCTGGGGCCCCGCAGGGCTCCTCTCCCAGGGAGCAGCTGGGGAGGCTGCGCAGGCTGGGCAGCTGAGCCGATGGGGCACCCAGGACAGGGAGACCGCGTGACCTCGGGCACCAATAAAAGGGGTTTCAGAAAGAGAAGCCGACAGGAATTACCCAGAACGGAAGGCAGTCCCCACAGACGTAAGAGAGAACACTGCTCCACCTGGAGACCTGGGGTGTCCCGGCCCCACGCGAGGGCAAAGCTGCAGGGCCTGTGCCTCTCGCAGGGACCCAGGGACGGGAGGCAGGACATGGGACACAGGCTCCAGCAGGTGGGGGCTCGGGGCACCCGGGACACAGATGTCTGTTCACACGCAGCCTCCCCTGCAAGCAGGTGACCTGGGCCCCAGCAGGATGCCAGCAGGGGCCTCAAGGCCACACAGCCGAGCTGCCCGGACAAGCCTTTGACGCCTTCTGTCTCGGTCCCCACTCCGCCATCAGCACCCCTGCTCCCACTCTCCGCAGCACCCACGCGCCCTGTGGTGCACCTGACACCTGACCCCCAGCCGCCTGCGCTGGCTCCACACTCGCCAGCAAACCGCCCGGCCTGACGCCCTGCTCTCGGGCTGCAGGGCCTCCGTGGGCAGACCTCTGTGCGGCTCTGCGCGGCTCCCGGGCCGGTGTGTCCCAGCGCCACAGGGCTGCCGTCGTCACCAGTGCACACGCACAGTCCCCACGGAGCCCCCAGCGGCCCCCGCAAGCCCTGCCATCCGCGCTCGTCTGCAGGCACCCACAGCCCCCACTTCCTCACCAGGGTGGGCTCTCCCTCTCCCCCACCCAGTTCCCCGCCCTCCCGCCCAGCTCCAGCTCCTGCACTCTCACCGGGTGGCCTCCTCCGAGCGGTGTGACCACACGCCGGGAGCCCCCTCAGCCGCTAGGACCTCTCCCCCCCCGCAGCCTGCTGCCTGCCCCGTCCTGGGGCCCCGTGGCCAGCACTCACCTGTCCCACGGGCTCACATCAGGGACACCCATGAGGTGCGGTGGCCGCAAGCACCTGCCGTGCCAAGGACACAGCCAGGCAGGCCCCGCAGGCGCAGCTCAGAGCGAGCGGTGCGGCGGCTCCGGGAGGCCCGAGGGTGGACAGCGTGCGGTGCAGGGGCACCCGGAAGGGGTCAGATGACACATTGGCACCGACGACGACGCCCCGGCCGGGCCACTCAGGCGGTCACAGTGTCATCCTAATTCGCCAAGGTGGTGGGTTCGAGCCCCGGTCAAGGCGCATATAGGAATCAACCAGTGATGCACAAACAGATAAAACCAGCGTCCCCTTTTCGTGCCTTCGTGTGATTTTCACTAATGGGCACCAGAAGCTTCCAATCACTCACATCACCCGCAGTTCACGCCTGCTGGCTGGCCCTGCAGGGCTGACCCCCGAGGAACAGGACCAGGAACAACAGGAGAAGCGTCCCTAGACCCCACGCGTGCATCTCTGTCCCCTTTGGAAGCCAGAGTCCCCAAGCCAGCGCCCGAACGCCCGGTGGCTGCCTCGCTTTCCGCTCCACATGGGCCCGTCCGGCCCCCGGCGCAAACCCCAAGGCAGCTCCGCTCACCTCCCCAACGGCCAGCAACACACGACAGGGAGGACACCCCAGGGACACTCCCCTGACCATGGGGCCAGGCGGCCCCGCGGGTCCCCTGGACCCTCTCCGACTGGCTCCAGCAGAGGGTGCTGCGGACGGCAAGCATGGCGGGTGCCCCCAGGGAGCCCACAGGAGCGCACCTGTGGCCAAGGCCCCAAATTAAACACGAGCAGAGGTGGGCAAGGGGCCGACGTGCAGTGACCACAGGGTGAGACAGTGCCACCAAAGGTGAGGGACTCGGGCCAGGTCCCAGCCCTTCCGGGGTGTGTCTGCAGGTACCGGCCAAACCACTTAAAGGACACGCAGACAACGCGGGCTGAGCTGGGCCGCACCGGGCCGACGCCTGTGACTTACTCCGGTCCACACGCCTGACCCCGCACGTGGGCCCTGGCCTCCAGTCCCTGCCTCGGTTGCTGGCCTCCCGCAGCCCCAGCCTGTCTGCCCGGGCCAGACCGCGAACCCCTCGGGGGGACTCCTGGCCAAGGCCACAGGCATGGCCGCCACGCCAGGCCATGCTGACACCGAGGTCCCACACGAGGGCAGCCGCAGAGCATCACCCGCCGGGGCCCAGGACTGCTCGCCCACCACCCATACCTGCGGGCTGGCCTCAGCGAGGCGCAGAGCCCCGAGGAAGTGCCGGCGTCCCCAGGCCCACAGGCCCGGACCAGAGCAATGTGAGAAACCGCTCTGGGCAGAGGGGCCCACTGCACCGCCAGCTGTGGTGGCCCGGCCTGCTGACCGGGACCAGCGGTGAGGGAGGCGGCGGCTGTGCTGGCGAGAGGACAAGACTGCCACAGCCCCCGGGTCAGGCCGCCGTCGGGAGGCCGGGCCTTGCTCCAGCAGCAATGGGAACCGTGCGGCCCCAGTGGAGCAGCCTGGAGCCGGCGGCAAGGCCCAGGCACAAGGTCACGCCCCCATCGAGAGCCGCCCAGCAGCTGCCCCCTGACCTGCACCCAGCGACTGGGGGCCGGCTGGGTGCGCTCCAGATACACACGCAGTTACAGGACCCCCACCCCAGGGCTCCCCCAGCAGCACCCCGACAGCCCGGATCTCTGTCCCAGAAACCAGCTCCCGCAGGTCAGCGCAGAGGCCCCGCCCCCCAGCAGCCAGCTGCAGGGAGGCCTTGGGCCAGCCCAACTCACCTGTGGTCCTCACGGCGGCCGGCATGAACTCATGGGCCCCTCGCCACCCCCCGCGAGGACACAAGGACGGCATGGGTGACCTCGCACATCTGGGCTTCCATGGCTCGTCCCTGTACCAGCGCGCCCTGAAGGCGAGGACACTGCCTGGGCCTTCCAGCTGGGCACACCGTGCTCCCCAGAGCAGGAGGGCCGGGGCAGGCGGGCAGCCTTGTCAGCGAGCCCACCCCGGCCTGGAGCAGAGACTCAGGGACGCATGCAGACGCAGAGGCGTGCCTGGACTGGAAGCCCCAACCCTGAACGAGGGCAGCACGGGCTCGGGGTCCGCGCCCTAGGGGCCCCCCACCAGTGGCTCCCAAACTCTGCAGCGTGGCAGGGACGCAGCGGGCGGCTGCAGGATGCCGGGAGCCCCACCTGCACGCAGGGCTCCCTCTGCCCGGCTGAGCCGGACCGCCACCTGCAGCCCATCGGGGGCCGCCTCCACCACAGCCCCCCAAGGGCTTGCTGACCGCTGAGCGGTGGACGGAGGGGCCCCAGCTGCGCTCTAACCAGCCCACAGCAGCGGAGACCCCACAGCAAACATGCGCGGAGTGCCGACCTGGCAGCGCACGGGGCGCCAGGTGGCCGCTGGGACGCCGTTTCAGAGATGGCCGGGCAAGCTGGACGCCCACCCCACACACGGGTCCACGGGGGTCCCCACACAAGCCCATCGGGAGACAGGGCACGAGGTTGGCCGGGCCTGACCCGGGGCTCAGTCGCTGTCCTGGCTGGCTGGCCGGCCACACTCACAGACCAGCCCCCAGGCCCGGCGGCCTCAGCAGCTCCGCGGGCAAGAGGAAGGTCCCGCGCCCCCAGTCCGGGTGCTCCTGACCACTCACCCCTCTGGCCTGCACCAGAGAAGCGCAGCGGCCGCCAGGCACCAGGTCCCCAGCACACACGCGCTAGCTCCTCTCGCCACGCGTGCGAACGCTCCGCCCTGTGAGCTCGCTCTGTGGAAAGCCTGGTCCTCGCCCTGGCTAGCGCAGCTCAGTGGTCTGGGCATCACCCCACAAACCAGAAAGTCACAGGTTCGATTCCCGGTCAGGGGGCATGCCTGGGCTCGGGCCAGCCCCCAGTAGGGGCGCATGAGAGGCGGCCAAGAGATGTTTCTCTGGTTCTCCCTCCTACCCTTTCTCAATAAGTAAGTAAGTAAGCAGAGCTGCTCCCCGGCAGCAGCGGATGGGCCTCAGTCTCAGCCAGCACCCCCGGCAAGAGGCCGGAGAGCACCCAGTCCCAGAACCAACTCGCACCAGGTTCGGCTTCCCGGAGGGGCAGTCAGCATCATTGGTTTCTAAACCACAGTCCGCGGGCTGCGGCGTCACGCATGCACACGGCCAGCCGCTGGGAGGCACCTGCACTGGAGCCCTGAAGAAGCTCAACCCTCAGAAGTACACAAAGCTCTGCCCGAGGCCACCCCTGCGGGCCCCACGGTGACACAGGGCCACAGAGAGCAAGGGCACATCAACGACCACCAAGGGGTGCACAGGCCCCACAGCGGGAGGGCGCGGGCAGGTCGCACCTGGGGGGCCCCGGTGACCCCGCTGCCACGGGCCGCAGCACAGCGCCCGGCACACGGGCCAAGAGGGCAGATGCCAGATACCGGCAGTGCTGGCTGGGGAGAGCCCAGCGGTTTTACCCTCTTCGTGGCTCTCCTTTCTTTCTCAGTTTACTTTAGCGGATAAACTAATTTACAACTTTAAGAAAATACAAACCTTGTTTTCAAGCGGCTGATAATCTTTAATAGCAAAGTCCAGAAAGCTTTCCTTCCTCGCTCTTCAAGTAAGGTCACACCTCAGACGCCCCGCCTCCCCGCCCGTGCCCGGGCCTGCCCAGGACCCCGAGCCGACACCAGCGTGCCCACTCGGAAGGAGCCGCAAGGCGAAGGCCCCCTCGGGAAGGCCGGCACGCGCCTCTGGAAACCTCCAAGCGGCCACCCGTCCTGCGGGCGTTACCAAGTTTGACAGCCGGGAGAGCGTCCTCCTTCTCCCCTCACCCAGGCGGACGCGAAGCCTGCACGGCTCGGCCGCGCCCCCATGGCCCCTTTCTTCTCACCGTGCACCGTCTCACCGGCCACCCCACCGGCCATCTCACCGGCCGCCGCGCTGACCACCGGGACACGCACACACAGCCCAGGAGGAGGGCTTCGCTGTGCCAGCTCTCAGCGCCTGCTCTGTCCACTCAGACCCCTGATCCCCCCAAACAGGTCCCTTCAAGCCAGAGACCCTTCTACCGCTTGCCGCTCCGGTTCCAAAGTCTGACAACCAGCTCGTAACATCGTAAAAAGTTGTTTCTCCCCACCTCCTGAGCTGGACACCATTTGGACACAGGCCCTCTGGGGTGCGAGTTCCCCCAAGACCACAGGATACCCCACCCCCCCTTCACCTGGGCATGAGTTCGGGGGCCAAGAGAAGTAGGTGCATCTCTTCCTCCCGAGCCACGTGGAAGAGGCGAGAAGGTCCCATGGAGACTTCCGGACGGAGGAGCGCAGGTCACAGGCCGCAGGGGGTGAGCTCACGCCACCCAGAGGCAGGGCAGGAGCTTCATAGCCCCCGTCCCTGGCCCCCGGCCCCCGGCCTCGCCCTCTCTCACGGCGGCGCGCAGGCAGGCAGCCCGGCAGCCGAACGGTGGGGGGTGGCGGGGGAGGCATCTGTGCACTTCTCAAGTTTGGGCGACTTTCACATCTGTGTTTCCTGAGCGTTTTAATCATGTGTAACAGCTATTGAAGGACGTGGAAAGATGGCCAGCTCTGCCTCGAAGCGCTGGTGGCCCTGGTCAGAGACCGCACGTCCCTGGCCCGCCTCACAGGGGTTAGAGGACACTCACGCGAGGACGTGCTGAGGACTGAGGTGCCCGAGAGGGTCGCTCGCCGGCCACCACCCTCCAGCATGGTCGCCCCCAGGCGCATGGGGTCGCGCTGCCAACGCCCCTCAACCTGGTGTCCTCCGGGCCAGAGGCCCTGGCCAAGGCCACGGCCCGAGGCGTCTCACACCTGGGGCCCTGAGCGGTCACTGTTCCCCATGAGCACGGGAAACCGGGGACTCCTGCTCCATGTCGCCACCGAGGAAAGAAAAGAACCTTCCGAGAAGCATGCCAGCGTCCCCGAACCTGAAGCAGCCTTCCCCAGGCCTCTTCGGCCCCCCTGCGTCCCGGCCTTCAGAACCGGGCGCAGCCTGCCAGGCCTGCGGGTCCCGCCCTTCACAAACAGGCCATCTCCACACGCGTGGCAGCGAGGACACGGACGTGCGCCGCTGAACCGGCGAGGGAGGCCTGTCGGCGGCCCCCACAGACCCACGTGGGCCTGCTGCCGGCCCCTGACCCGCGCCCCCTCTGAGGAGGGTCTGGCCTGTCTCTGTCCCCTTCCAATCAGATACCACTGCCAGATGGGGACTCTGGCAGGAACTCTGGGCAGGTTGGAAAGGGCAACCCCACAGGCACCGGAGAACCAGGCACTGGGCCCCCTGGTGGTGACAGAACCACCTGGGAGCCAGGCCCCCCACCTCCCGGACCCTCAGGGTCACCAACCACCCACCCAGCACACGGTCTCATGGGGCCCGAAAAAACAAGGGTCTGCCCCCACGAGGCCACCTGTCAAGTGCTGCGGTGGGGAAGGGGCGCCTGCTTTTCAAACTCTGGTAAATCTGCGCCACGACCCCAGCACGGGGCGGTCAGCCCTCCAGCTCAGCCTGCTGGGGTGGGGGGCCCTCTCCTGCTTGTTACTGAAATGCAGGGACAGCAGCTCCAAAGACTCCCACGCATGCGAGACGTTACCCCCACCCTGGCCCCCGGAGAGCTCTGTCCACCCTGAGGACGAGTTCAGCCAGCCAGGACCGAAGCCTGGACAGAGGGCGAGGAAGAGGGAGCACAAGCTCACCCCCGGGACCTCCCCGCCAGGCAGTGTGGACGCTGTCCAGCACCAGCCGAGGACAGCTCCCAAGAAGTTAGTCTTCTTTTTTCCTTCCAAATGTCACTGTCATCTAAGTGTAGCAAGAAGAAAATCTGGGCCCTGGCTGGTGTGGCTCAGTGGACTGAGCGCCAGCCTGCAAGCCAAAGGGTCACCGGTTCAACTCCCAGTCAGGGCACAGGCCTGGGTTAAGGGCCAGGTCCCAGTGGGGGGGCCCTGCAAGAGGCAACCACACACTGATGTTTCTCTCCCTTTCTGTCTAAAAATAAATAAATAAAACCTTTTAAAAAAAAGAGGAACATTCAGTGAAGGACTTTGTCCTGAAGTTCGGCCCTCGCCCAGGCCCACCCTCTGCAGCGGCCCTGCCCCCACCTGCAGGACGGGCCCCCCAGTCTGGGACGCCCTATGCCAAGCTTGGCACACTTCTCGAGCATGCGCGGAGCCAGCGCTGGCCACCGCGGCGGGCTCCGAGGGCCCCGAGAACACAGCCCGCCCTGGACATGGTCTGGACAGGCATGGGCCGTAAGCGGCCTGTGCCACCTGCACAGCCACGCGACGTTCGGAAACCAGAGGAAGCCCCAGGGGCCTGGGACCCCACACAGCTTCACAGGCCCCCAAGCACCCAGCCCTCTTCCAGGAGGGACAGCGAGCCCCCGAGGGAACACGCATCCCCACCCAGGTCAGACAGCGAGAGTGCCCGCAAGTGACCAAGCCCCAACTTCCAGGAGTGCCCCTCCTGCCAGAACACTTGCTGCCAACGCCAGCCACCGGGACTTCCCGTTCCTGTCACTTCAGGGCCGGCCCCACCTGCCCACCACCCGGCCGGGGCACCGCTCTCAGGTACCAGCGGGCTCCCCCTCTCCCACCGACTGATTCCACTCGCTCAGCGGGGAAGCGCCGCCTGGAGCCCCCACTCTGGTCAGACCTGGGCAGCTGTCCCGGGGCCAAGGCGCCTGGGCCGGCGCAGGGCATGCTGTCACCCCGAGATGAGAGCCTGCGAGCCAGCCAGGCCTCCGAGCCCCAGGGGAGCAAACCCTCCGCGGAGGCAGGACAGACAGACAGACAGACAGGGTGTGAAAGGTGCCACCAGCCCTGGGGGGGGCCTGGCCTTGCGTGCGTCAGCAGGACGGCCCATACTGGGCTCGCGTGGAGCGTGGTTTTGGCAAACTCAGTTTCGGCAGTGTCCCCCGCCCCCGCCCTGCTGCCCACCCAAAGGGACAGACAGACCCCAGGAAGCAGGGCTGGGGAGGGCTGCTGCCTCCTTCACACGCCCCAGCCACCCCGCCTGCCGTCTCCCGTGACGTCGCGTGTGGCATCGACAGCCCTGAGACCCCTAGCCCTCCGCACATCCGTCTCACGTCTGTCCCACGTCTGCCTCACGGCTGCGGCGTTCGGCAAACACGAGCCACCTCTGTGAGCCACCTCTCCCTCCGCCTCACACCTTTTCAGGAAGACAGTCCCCAACACAGAAAAACACCGAACAGGAGAGTTTAACGTTTTCTGACGAATCATTACGTGGCTAGAAAACTGACATCTGTCACTGCGATTTACAGAATGAAACGGCACTTTTAAACGAGGACACTGTTCTGAGACGCTGGGCGGGGGCGAGCGCACTCTCCTCGCCTCCACGGCCGTGAAAACCAGGCGCCACAACCAGAGTCCCGCTCGCAGGGCAGCTGGGGGGCAAAGAGGCGGATGGCCGGACACCTTCCGTTTTCTAGGGGGCACAGGCACCTTTCCAGAACAGCTCCCAGCACTGGTCACCCAAACGTCCACACGAGCTGTTCTCTGCTCTCACGCCCGGGACTGAGGTGAAGCCTCGCAGGAGCTCAGGCCAAGGGTCAGCGTTCTCCCCAGGCTGTCCCTCTGTCCGTCACTGACATCCTAACGCGGACTTAGGAGAGGCGTGAACCAGTCCAGGGTCGCTCAGGACAAAGACAGGTCATGCCGAACAACCACAGCTTCCTCCCCGCAGGACAAATGAGGCCGGGGCTGCCCCCACACGAGGGCTCAGGCCGGGGGTCCCGGGAGCCCTAACACCCCCCTCAGCACCCCCCAAGCTTGCCGGCACCCACTTCACACACTTCACACACTTCACACAGAAGCGCATGCCGGCTTTAAATAACAAAAGGGCCTCAGGGGACTGCCTTCGCTGGGAGCAAAGCAAGTGCTGAGGCAAGCAGGACCACCGCAGGGACACTTCCCCACAGGTGACCAGTGTCCTGACAGCTCCCGTCACCTGCCACCACCACACATCCAGTTTGGGAGCCACACTCGCCATCAGCTCTGCCTTCCACCAAAAGGTCAAAATACACACAACAGAGCCCTCAACAACGTGCCTACGAACCCAGCCGAGCACACACTGTGCTCAGGTGACTCACGTCACTCAGCCTCCCCTCCCCTCCCCTCCCCTCCCCCCACCCCCACCCCCCTGCAGCCCGACCACCTCCGGGGGCACCGGTCCTGCTGCACCGCAGACCCGCCAGGCTCTGCCCCCCACCCCAACCAGCTCCCCTGCTGTGCCAGGAAGCCTTCCCTTCCGAACGCGCCTGACCGCTTCCTCAGGGTGACCCAGGGCTCTTTCCCACCAGCACAGAGGGACACGGGGACACGGGAGCTGCTGTTTCTACTACTCCTGCCACCGCGGCAGCTGCTACACCAGCACATGTTACTACACGGCGAGGGAGGAGCGCTCCAGGAGCTCGGCGCTCAGTCCGCGCGGGTGAGGCGGAGCGGGCGGAGCAGAAAGTTTCCTTCCACCCAAGGATCCCCACGCAGAGCAGCGGGCGCACTAGGCTGCGGGGACCTCGCACCGTTGCCCCCAAAGAGCCCGAACGGACAGGAAGCTGAGAGGGGTGGACGCGGAGGCTGTCCGTCCACACCTCCTAGAGAGCCACTGAACCGAGGGCCATGCCCACCGCCGACGCCACCGGGCAGTAACACCCACAGGGACCGGGGTCCTTTCAGTGACCTCGCTGCGCTCAGCGTCACTGTGGCAACAAGAGCTGAAACGCTCCTGCCGCCCAGAAGTGTGTGCCCACGAGTCCCCCAAGGCTCCCGGGACCTCGGCCATCCCCGTGGCAGCAGGAAGGGAGCAGCTCTCAGCTCTCCTGGCACAACGGCCCAGCCTGAAGGAGGGGGCATCTCGCTGACTGACCCGCCGGCAGGGGACACCACCGCAGCACAGGCAGCGCAGGAGCAGAACAGCCCAGTGCTGGGACAGCGGCCCCACGCCTAGCCCCAGAAGCAGGAGGAGAGCTCCCGCGGTGCGGAAACTCCAAGGACCCCAGCTCAGTCTACAGACCCTGCACAACCCAGTCAGATGCCCTGGAAGCCGCTGCTGCTCTCCACGAGGGGTGGGGGGGCGGCGGGAAGAGGGGGGGGACACGGGCAGGGACACACAGGGCCAGCAGAGGGACTGTGAGCCCAGCACAGAAACTTTGCAACTGAAGACCTGAGATGAAGCCAACCACTGCACGAGGTAACAAACCCCAACTGCATATCACACGGGGTGTGCAAAAACTCACACGCACGCTCACACACACTGTGAGCCCCTCCCCAACCTTGGCAGAGGCGCGCTTTGACCTCGGGTCCTCCAGTCCTACAACTTCCTGGACTCCCAACCGGGGCAGCAGAGACCCGCCCAGCGGTCAATCACTCACCTGGGGGCAGCTGGAAGTTCTGGATGTTCGTCGGGTTCTGAGGTGGCTGTGGCAGGCGAGGGGCCAGGACCGTGGGCGTCAGCGTGGCCCGAATACCGCTGGTGGTGGCTGAGGGAGTCCTGGGCAGGCTCTGGGTGACCGCGCTGGCTGAGCCCTTGGGCAGCCCGGTGGGAGTGCCCGGGGCGGGCGGCGGGAGGCCGGTGGCGGTGGGCAGCGCCCCTTGCATAGTTGGCCCGAGGATCATGCCGGCTCCCGTGCCGGCCGGGCAGCTGGCCGCCAGGGTCTGCGGCGGCGGGGGCGCCGGCTGCACAGCGGTCTTGGGAGAGTCGGCCTTGGCCACCTGCGCGGGCGCGGCGGTGGCAGGCCCAGGCTGACTGTTGGCGGCCGCCGCGGGGGCGGGAGCCGGCGCGGGGGAGGGCGCGGGGCCCGGAGCGGGCGCGGGGGCGGGGACCGGGGACTGGGCTGGGGCGGGCGCGGGGACCGGGGCGGGCGCGGGCGCCGCGCTGCCCCCGTTCTGCGCGGCCGCCGGGGGTCCCGCCGGGTGGCCGGACGGCCGGGCCAGGCTGACGGCGGCGGGAGGCTGCGACGGGACAACGGCGGGCGCGGGGGGCGCGGCGGGCGCGGCGGGAGGCGCGGGGGGCGAGGGGGCGCGGGGCGCGGGCGCGGCGGGGGCGCCGCGGAAGGGCGGCGTCTGGATGACAGTGGCGGCGGCGGGCTTGGGCGGCGGCGCGGGCGGGGGCCCGTTGTGCAGGAGGCTGACAGCAGGTGCGGCGGCGGCGGCGCGGAGCGAGTTCCCCAGCGCGGCGCTCCCATTCAAAGTTTGCGCGGCGCCGGGGCCGCCGGGCGGGCCGTTGCGGGCGGCTGGCTTGGCGGCGGGCGCGGCCCCCGGCCCCGCGCAGGCCCCGGTCCCGGGCCCCGGCGGCGCGCCGGCCTCGAGCGCGCTCAGCTTGGCGACGGGCCCTGCGGGGACAAGCGGCGGCGCGGTGAGGACGCGGGCCCGGCGGCTTCCGCCCGCCCCAGGCCGCGCCGCGCTGTACCTGCGGGGGGCGGCTCCGGCGCCGCGGCGGGCGCGCCCTCGGCCGCTCCGGCTCCGGCATGGTTCCCGAGAGCAGCGGCGGGCGCGCGGGGCGCGAGGTGGTGGTGGTGGGCCGCGCTGGCCGCCAGCTGCGACTCGAGCGAGCCCACCAGGTCGCTCACCACTTTCTCGTCCACCTCGCTGTTAAAGAAGACCTCGTCCAGCAGATCCGAGCCCGCCGCCATCTTTCCTCCTCGGCCCGCCGCCGCCGCCGCTCGGCCGGCGCTGGGCGGGGAGGCGGCTCCGCGCGGGCGGGCGGGCGGGCAGGCGGGCAGCCGGCGGGGGCGGGCGGGGGGCGGCGCGCGCCTGGCGGGGCGGGGGCGGCGGCCGGGCGGGGGGCGCGGGCGGCCGGCGCGGGGGGGCGGGAGGGCCGCGGCGGTGCACTGCGCAGGCGCGGCGGCGCGCCCGCCCCCGCCCGCCGCTGGGCGCTTCCCCATTGGCCGCGGCGCCCCCCCGCCCGGCCGCCCAGCGGCTCGCGATTGGTCGGTGTGTGCACTTAAAAGGTGCGGCCAATGGCTGCGAGCGGCAGAGGCCGGGGCGCGGGCGGGCGGCCGGGCTCGGTAGCCTGGCAGTGGGTGGTGGGCGCCCGGGGGCTACCGAGTATAGGGGTGCGGGCCACCGGGTGGGTCGGAACGGGCATCGTGCTGAACTGCGGCCGGGGCCTGGCGAGGCCGGCACCGGGGCTTGCCCTTTGTCTTCGCCCGCTCCAAAATGGCTGCGGCCGGAGAAGACGGGAACGGACGGGGGGCCGGGCGGGCGTGGGAGAGGGGACACCGTGTTCCGTGGCCCCGAAGTCGTTGCAGCCACCGCCCGCTGGGTCCGTGCACTCGGAAATGATGCGGACCGGGGAAGAGAGGCGGCGGGCGCCATTAATCGGAGCGGGGCGGTGGCGACGGGGCAGAAGCCGGCGCACCGGGCGGGGCGAGCGCGGGCCTGACCCGGCCCCGCGCAGCACGTTGCGGGGCACGGCGGGAGGACGGTATCCCCGAGTCAGGCCCGCCAGGGGTGACTGTCAGGCCGCTTGGTCCCCAGACGCGGGTGATGAATCCTTAGGGAGCCGACCGCATCGCGGGGACCGGTGCCAGCCGCAGCCCCTTTTCCGTCCTTTATTTCCTGTAAGTCATCGGAGACCGTGTTTACGAGCACTTTATAAAAATTCGGATAAAATTCTCTGCGTTTGTTTTTTTTTGGGGGGGGGGCGATATTGGTTTTTCACCAAAAGATGGTGTTCTGGGACATTTCCAGCGGTTTCCCTCTCTTTTGGGGGAGAACCCTAAACAACTGCTTCCCTGGCAGTGGGAGACACAGGCTGGGACTCCTGCTGCAGGGACGGCGGCACGGGGACGCCGAGCTCGGCACAGAGAGGAAGCTGTTGGCGCTTGCACCGCCCTGAGTGGGGCCTGCACCGCCCTGAGATGACCCGGGTGTGGGCAGCCCACGCAGCCTTTGAAAGCCGCGTGCTGACGCCTGGGTCCACGGAGTCCCCGCCCTCCTCACCCCCGCCGCACGCTTCTGGACACCGAGCCGTGGGGGCTGGAGCCCAGGAAAGGTGCAGGAAGGGAGAGCGTCAGGGCCAGTCCGACTGCGGTGTAACCAGCTTTGTGCACCTGAACTTGAGCGCCCAGAAGTCAGGAAAGGAAGTCCCGCACCGCGCGGGCATGTGGGCCCGTTCTGAAAGTAGCGGAAATGTGGAATTGCACGTAAGATCTTAAGGGCTGACATTTAGAAAATTTTAGAGCGAGCCGAACAAAAGCGTCAGCTGGACGGTTTCAGCTTCCAGCCCGGTGTGCAACATCTGTCGTGGGAAACCCAGGGTCTTAACGCGTCCTTGGAACAGCCGGGAGTCAGGTAGAAACGCCAGCAGCGAGCGGGCTGCAAGGCCCCCAGGAGGGGGAAGCCCAGACTCCCGCGCCCCGGGTGCGACTGCGGGGGCGGGGCCCACTCCCACGGCCATTCCTGCTGCCCCGGAGGTCTTTACTGGAGCAAGGTCCCCAGGGCCTCCTAAGGCTGGACTCTGTGCGTCCTTGGGCGCCTGCCTGGGCCCCTCCCTTCTGCACCAGGCCTCTTCCCGCATTGGTGCTGACATCACCCCCCAGCGTCCTCTGGGGCACCCTCCAGTACAGCAGGAAGTGTGAGAGGTTAAGAGTTGTGCCCTGCCCCCACCGCCCCAGCTCCCTGTGGGGGAGGGGCCATCTTCTGCACCCCCAGGAAAAAGTGCTGGCGGCCGACGGCTTAGGCAGGGCTCTCCGGGGAGCGAACGGCGTGGTGCAGAAGCCACTGGGCTCCTCCCTCCCCTGATGGGGGTGGGGGAGACCTGCCAGCCTGTCAGCGGGTCGCCCTAGGGACTCGGGGAATTTCCTTTGAATATCTCTGTGTGGTTTCATTTGTTGCCATGAGCCGCTATGACTTCTGTAGCTTGAAAGTAAAATTGCTACGACCTTAAAAAGGAAGAGAGGGGAGTGAAAACGAGGGTAAATGTAAACACCAGGTTTAAACATGGAAGAACGTTTGCCGGGAGGACGGCAGAACCTTCAACAAGCCGCAGCGTCCCGGCCCGCCACGCTGCAGCCAGCAAGGCCTCCCAGGCCCGCAGCTGTGCGAGCCCTTGAAGTTTATTCAGTTTATTGTCTTTTCAATAATGTGGAGAAAGCACCAGACATGCTCACTTAAATATAAGGAAAATCATAACCAACCGAGAGTCGATCCTTTCAGCCTGGCTGTGGCTGCATGAGAGGTATGCAGTGTTTGTTGTGTTACCTGGGCATTTGTTGTCCGTTTTAAATGCTACATAACAAAACAACCTTTAAAAAAAAAAAAAAGGCATGCAGCTAGATGGCAGCTGGGGACCCGGTTCTCAGCACCCTGCTCACCCGGTGACTTCCTACGCCAGCCAGCAGTGCCTGGTCAAGCCCAGACCCACACCCCAGAGCCAAGCTCATGAACACATAACTCAGCTGTATACACCCACACATTCATTTCTTAGGGCCTTCCAAACGTCACAGAGTTGGGGACTTAACAGACATTTAGTCCCATCACATTTAGGCTTCTCTCTTTGTGTCCTCTCATTTTATGAGGACCCCAGTCATTAGGTTTAGGGCCCACTGTACGTCCAAAATCATTTCAGCCCTGGCCGGGTGGCTCGGCTGGTTGCAGGGTCGTCCTACACACCAGAAGTTTGCAGGTTCAATCCCTCATTGGGTGCAGGTGCAGGAGGCAACAGATGGTGCTTCTCACATCAGTCTCTCTCTCTTCTCTCTCTTTTCCCCCACTTCCTCTCTCTGTAAAATCAATAAACATAGCCCAGGTGAGGATTTTTTTTTTAAGATTTTATTTATTGTTATTTTTAGAGAGAAGGGAGGGAGAAAGAGAGGGAGAGAAACATCAATGTATTGTTGCCTCTCACGTGCCCTCACTGGGGACCTGGCCTGCAACCCAGGCATGTGCTCTGACTGGGAATCGAACCGGCGACCCCTTGGTTCACAGCCTGTGCTCAATCCACTGAGCTACACCAGCCAGGGCAGGTGAGAATTTTTTAAAAAATCAAAACTATCTTATCTCAAGCTCCTTAACTAATTAAAGGTGTGAAGACCTTATTTCCAAATACGGTCACGTGTGAGGTTCTGGGCAGAGGTGAGTTTGGGGGTGAGAGTTTTCAGCCTGATACACCAGATGGCTCATTCGCCCAGGATGTGGCCATGAGAAGTGGGAGAAGAGACGGGAGCCTGGGCCTTGAAGGGCCTGGAGGGCCCCCGTCCTGTCCTGCCCGGCCGAGGAGGCGATGAAGGTCCGACCCGCTCGGGACCACCGTGCAAACCAGCCTGTTGCACTGAGCTCTCCCTCCACGCCAAGTCAGGCGTGTGTTGGAGAAGAGGGAACTGAAGCTGAAGCTTGCGAAGGTCAAGTCACCGCCCCAAGGTCTCTCTCCTTGGCAGGCACAAATCCAGGGCTCGGACCCTAAAGCTGAGAGGTGCCATGTAGCCCTCCATCCACATTGCCTCTTGTCAGCATCGCTCCTGAATTACGGCCGCAGGGAGGCCTGCGGCGCTCGAGGGGGACCCAGATCTGCACAGGGCTTGCTGGCGGCCACCCTCGTGTGAGCGACTCACCCACAACACTCTCCCAACTGACTCCCGCCCCGGGCCTTACCAGCTTAGCTCCGAGGGCAGGTGCACACCTCACAGCTCAGGTGGGAGTGCCCCTCTCCCGACACCGCCCCCACAGGCCAGCTTTCTCGTGATGTCTCCTCGACCACCCACGGGCAAGCTGGGAACAGCCTGCCTATCGAGTGCGTCCTCTCTCAGCCTGGGGGCATCGCAAGTCCCCCTTACCTGGAAAGGCATGTCACTGCCAGGCTGCGCGGTCCAAGCTTGATGCTCACCCCCACCCCGTGGTTTCTCGAGATGGCTCAGTGCTGTGGTTAATGCCTAGCATCCATCACGCCTCACTCAGCTTCAACGCTCACTTTCCAAAGCCCGACCCCGACCCTTGTAAACCCGTAACTTCCTTTAGGTGCCCTGGCAAATACCAGAGGTCGGTCACTGGTAAAGTCCGTGTTGCGAGCATCCATCACTTGGACAGGATGTCTATTCAATAAATCCGTAATATTAGTCACTGGCCATTTAATGGCCATTCAGATGTAAAAAATAAAACTTGTAAAATGGCACCATTTACAAGAGCATCGAAAAATCTTAGCACCTCGGTATAAAACTAATAAAACAGAGCATAAGATGTATAGACACAAACTCATAAAACATGACTGTGAGAAATTACAGAACAAGGGAGGGAGAGTAATTACAGTAAACACAGGGAGGGAGAGACCAAGTTCAAAATCAGAAGACTCAACATTGTCAAAATGTCATTTCTCCCCGACAAAAATCTACAAATTCAGTGCAGGAGGGATTTGAAGGTCCCAGCAGGATCTTGTCACGGAAATCGAGGAGCCAGACTTCCATTTCTGGTGTCCCGGCGGAACTGCCCTCCCACGGACAGACTGAACTCCAGACGGAACACGGACCGTACCTGCAACTGCCCGGGTGCACACAGACAGGCAGGTGGCGGGCGGAGTCGGCGCCTGGGCGGAGGGAACACGGGGCAGCTGCCTGTTTCCACGGCTTCCAGCCCACAGTCAGGCCGCCGTCCCCGCCAGGCAGGGCCGAGACTGTGCCGACCCAACACCCGCCCTCTGCTTGCCCAGGGAGCTTGGAGACACGGCTGGGGCTAGGACATGCTCTGGAAATCCGGGGGCATCCCAGAGGGGACCGGTGGGAGGAGGGGCACCCAAATTCTGTTTGTGAATAGGGCCTACAGCTCCAGGTGACACTGCAGGACAGGTGTGGGAAGGCTCCAGGCAGCTGGGCTGAGAATGACTGACCTCTGGTGGGGTCGGACCTCCTGTCAGACATCATTTGCAGCCTCCTGCTAACACGAACACAAAGCAGTAAAATCAACACTCCCTGAGTTCACCTAAAAGACTCTGACATCAATGCAAAATAACACTCACAATGTCCAGGGTACAGCCCAAGGTTACTCAGTATATAACCAAGTGGAGAAATGTCAGCCATTCTAAAAAAAAAAAAAAGCAAGCCCTGGCCAGGCAGCTCAGTCAGTTACAGTTACAGTGTCGTCCTGATGCACCAAGGTTGTGAGTTCGATTCCTGGTCAGGGCACACACAAGAGCCGACCAATGAGTGCAGCGAATGTGTCAATGAGGGAGCAACCAATCCATCTGCTACTTTCAGGAGAAGCACTGTCATCACCCAAAGAGCCAGCCAGATACCAGGGATCTCAATGCCGGAGCGCTACCACGAAATAAATACGGGAACTCATCAAGAAGACAAAACTTGTAACAGTTTCCGAATGCATGAAGCAAAAAGTGGCAGGATTAGCCCTGGCTGGGTAGCTCAGTTGGTTGGAGCGTTGTCCCCGATATGCTAAGGTTGTGGGTTCAATCCCTGGTCAAGGCACCTGCAAGAATCAAAGAATCACCCAGTTTGTTGTTCCACATCAACAAGTGGAACAACAAATCCATGTTTCTCACTCTTTCTCCAACGTCCTCTCTCTCCCCCCCTTCTCTCTCTAAAAGCAATAAATAAAAAGTTAAAAAAGGAAGTACCACCAGTCATTTTTCTCAAAGATTTATTTATTTATTTATTTATTTATTTTTTAGAGAGAGGGGAAGGGAGGGAGAAAGAGAGAAAAATCAGTGTGTGGTTGCCTGTCTCATGCGCCCCCTACTGGGGACCTGGCCTGCAGCCCAGGCATGTGCCCTGACTGGGAATTGAACCAGTGACCCTTTGGTTCACAGGCTGGCACTCAATCCACTGAGCCACAGCAGCCAGGCCCCACCAGTCATTTTCTTTTTAATTGACAGAATTAAACAGAGAAAGAGAGACTTCAACAATTATTGCTGGGGATTTTAACACCCGTCTCTCATCAACGGCAAAAAAACTCAGGATACAAATGATGCCAACGATACTATGAACTGTTTGACCTGGTATTTATCGAATGCGACACCCAAGATGTTCTTTGCTGCCGCACGCAGGACACTCCCTCAGCAGGACAAGCCAAACGCTGGGCCAACTCGAAGGGACTGAAATCACACTAAGTGTTCTCTGGTGACATTGCAACTACATTAAAATCAACAAGGGAGCTATGAAAACTCCCGTTATTTGGAGATATTTAAATAACCCACAAGTCAAAAAAAAAATCAAAGGGAAAGTAGAAAATGTTTGGAACCTTGTGTTATTGAAAATACAACGTTGGCCCCGGCTGGTGTGACTCAGCAGATTGAGCACCAGCCCGCGAACCGGAAGGTCACGGGTTCGATTCCCAGTCAGGGCACAGGCCTGGGTTGTGGGCCAGGTCCCTGGCTGGGGGCATGCGAGACCTGAATGATGTCTCTCTCTCTCTCTCTCTCTCTCTCTCTCTTTCTCCCTCCCTTCCCCTCTCTCTCTAAAAAATAAATAAATGAAATCTTTAAAAAGAAAAAAGAAAATTCAACATCAAAATGTAT
Organism: Anoura caudifer; assembly: GCA_004027475.1. Classification (NCBI taxonomy): domain Eukaryota; kingdom Metazoa; phylum Chordata; class Mammalia; order Chiroptera; family Phyllostomidae; genus Anoura; species Anoura caudifer. Next base: position 48,404 of record PVKU01002751.1, read on the forward strand.
AGGCTGCCGTGAGGGCAATGCATGCTGGGAATCGCACTTTTAATGCTGAGGTGAGATACCGACCTGCTGATTCTGAAATCCGTGTGGAAATGCAGAGTGTCCAAGACAGCCATGGTCATCTTGAGAAAGAACCAAGCTGAGGACTCACCCTACCCACCCTTGGGGCCATCACAGGGCTGAAGAGAGTGGAGCATCACTGCAAGAACAGGCAACTAGGCCGACAGAATAAAACAGACTCCCAAGGACAGGTATGTCCAGGCAACCTATTTATGACCAAGTCCATGATGTCTTGCACTGGGAAAAGATGTTTGCTCCCAAAGCAGGGTCAACTGGCCCCCCATCTGGGTGACACATGAATCATGAACCTTGGCCCAAACCTCACACCATACAGAAAAATCACCCCCCTACCACGGAATCCAAGATCTACGTAGGAGGAACAGAAAGGTAATCAAACTATCAGAAGGAAATACGTTTATGATCTTGGAGTAGGTGAAGGTTTTCCACTAGCCCCCAAAGTGCCGAACCCTGGAAAGAAAACATTGGTAAACGGAACTGTCTTCAGAAGCCTCAGCAAGACACCGCTGAAAGTGTGGGAAGGCAGCCAGCCGACGAAGGCCTCGGCGAGGTCGGAAAAGGGGCAAAAGACTGGGACGGGCAGGTCCCCAGGGTGGACAGAGGGGAGGATTGGTCACCAGGCAAAGGCGGATGAGACCGCTCCGGACCACAAAGGAGGGCCACTGTGCTCCGGGGAAAGGGCTGGGACGGCCGGAGCAGCCCTGCCGATGAGCACCCCAAAACCGGGCTGTCCGACAGCCGAGGAACTGAGGAACAGATGGCTGGCTGTTCGGACAGCGGTGTGTTTGGTCCAGAGGATGTGCTGGCTGATGTGTGCATCTCTTTGCAGATGTCACTCCTGCGTGCGGGAGCCTGTGCTCATGCAGCTCCTCCAGCCCGAACAAACCCCGGCTCCGAACGACAAGGCTGCCCTGGCCCTGAGGCAGCCGGGTGACGTGCCTGCACCTCCCCCCCCCCCCCCCCCCCCCCCCCCGAGAAGATGGAGCGCAGGGACCGGAAAGGAGGCCCTGCCTTCTCGGCCGGGACAATCTCCCAGGCATGGCCGTGTGTCTCAGCGACAGCCTTCCTTCCCACTGTGGCAAGAACAGAGTGGTGTGAAATTTACCGCCGAGACCACTGCATCCGTGCAGTTCCTGCTCGAGACCGTGTGAACTGTCGTGCGACAGATTGCCAGAACTCCTCCCCTTTCCAGCTGACACTCTGTCCCCCTTCAACCATAACCCCCAGCCCTACCGTTCCACTTTGTGACTCTGAGCCTGACGACGCCAAGTGCCTCCGACAAGTGGAATCCCTTCTGCGACCGGCTTCTACCACCGAGTATCATGTCTCAAGGTTCACCCATGTTGTAACAGGTGTCAGAGTTCCTTCCTTTAACTATTTTTTTATTTGTTAAATTAGAGAGAGAGAGAGAGAGAGAGAGAGAGAGCGAGCAAGCAGGGGGGAGAGAGAAGAAAACATTGATTTATGGTTGCACTCATTTACATTCATTGGTTAGCGCCTGTATGTGTCCTGACCGGGGATCGAACCTACAACCTTGGCGTATCGGGATGATGCTCTAACCAACTGAGCTACCTGGCCAGGGCCAATTTTCAAGGCTGAATCACATTCCTTGGTATGGCTGGACCACGTTGTGTGTATCCATCATCCCTCAATGAATGCTTGGGTCCAACTCCATGTTCTAATTGCCGTAAGCACAGGTGTGCAGTGCAGGGGTCTCTTCAAGCTCCAGAAGTGGTCTCATGGACTTGTTTATTTTTAGAGAGAAGTGAGGGAGAAGTGAGGGACGGAAACATCAATGTGAGGCTGCCTCTCAGGCGCCCCCCACTGGGGACCTGGCCCGCAACCCAGGCATGTGCTGTGACAAGAGATCGAACCGGCAACCCTTTGATTCGCAGGCCTGCACTTGATCCACGGAGCCATACCAGCCAGGGCTATACTTGTAGGTTTTACCACCTTGGTTCACTTGCAAGGTCCGAGAAGTCTGGGTCCCCTATCCAGTTAGGTATCAGTGAGAGTTAATAACGATCTTCCTTCCTCAGTGTGTGTGGGGCGGGGTGGGGGGCAGTTTGTAGCACTGCCTTGGTGTCCAGGCCCAGGAGATGCCCAGGGCTGGAGAACCAGGTCCTGCTTGAAAGTGTCCAAACCATTGGGACCTTGGGTTGCCACCCTGCCCCAAGCTGAGCCACACTCTTCACACCCCTGGGGAACCAAAGCCAGAGACACCCCAGACTCAGGACAGGAGCTCAGCCAGGCTGGGTGGGGACAGGCTGACCGAAGCTCCCCACTGAAGGACGCTCTTGAGGAAGAGTCCTGAGTTTAGGGGTGCTGGTACCTCTTAGGCAGGAGGGTGGGCACACAGGTGTTTGCTATTGTTCACGAAAAGACAGTGGGACGTTCACCCGTTCACCTGCGTGAGGCATTCTGAGCAAAACAGAGACAGTGCGCATGCCCACAGGCCGCACCTGCACAGGTGTGCCTCAGGGGTGCCCCGGCCTCTCTGGGAGTTCTAGCAGGGTGGCTGCCTGCTTTCCGAAAAGTCTCCTCCAGCAATTCTGTAGCCCACAGAGGTTAGGACTGGCTGCAGTAACCCGGGGGGTGGGGGGGGGGGAGCAAGCCAGTGGGCATCCTCTCTGGGGGAGAAAAGCAGGTCCTTTCCCACAAGGAAACCTCCCTCAGATTCATGCCCGAGGCACTTTGTCATCCAGGTGCCACCAAAGTGGGCTGGCCGGTTCAGAAACAGTTCACAAATTAACGTCCTGCCCCGAGAGCCCACATGCTGGCTTTTTAAAAAGATTTTATTTATTTACTTTCAGAGAGAGAGGGGAAGGGAGGTAGAAAGAGAGGGAGAGAAACATCAGTGTGTGAGAGATACATTGATTGTTTGCCTCTTGCACGCCCCTAACTGGGGACCTGGCCTGCAACCCCAGGCATGTGCCCTGACCAGGAATCGAACCGGCGACCCTTTGGTTCACAGGCCATCCCCCAATCCACTGAGCCACATCAGCCAGGGCCCACGGGCTGTTTTCTAAAGCTTATATGGAGCAAAAACATCGGCCGGCTCTGGAGTGGACAAGGGTCCGGTCTTCCCATGAGGAGCCGGATGGCCTGCTCCATCTCCACGGTCAACCTGAGTCGCGCGAGGAAGCACCAAGGCACATGCGTGAAACAGGAACCGATGACCTGGAGGCCCCAAGGGAACGCCTGCCTCCGGCTCCAGCTCCCAGGCCACCAGGACCAAGTGGACTTCATGGGTCAGAAGCCAAACTGGCTCCCACCGGCTCCCACCAGCTGCCGACCGGGTGGGCCCCGCTCCGGGCCTCCAGGAAAAGGCTGCAGACAAGAGCCAGGATGGCTGCTCGCCGGGGCTTCCCTTTCCCTTTGTGTTTTTCCTGCAGTTTCCAAATTTTCCTCCATGGGTGTGTTCTTCTAATTCACAGGTGGCAAACACAAGGCCTGCAGGCTGAATCCGAGCCCCACCTTGTTTCATCCGGCGGCAGCGCCGAGCTCCTGGCCCCTCGTTAGGGAGCAGTTACATTTACCCAGTCCTTGAAATCACATCTGCCCCCTGAAGGCCACCGCGAGGCTGATTGGCCCCCAGTGGGAACAGGTCTGAGGCCCCTGCTCTATCCCCGTCCCCAGCCCCGGGCCACCGCTGATGTTCTGTCTCCGTGGATTCCGCTGCTGTGGACACTTCACAGAAATGGGATCACACAGGACAGGAGCGTGGCCTTCTGGGGTGGGCTCCTCTCGCTCAGCATCATGTTTCCGAGTGAAGCTCATCCACGTTGCGGCTGGTGTGGGTGCTGCGTTCCTTCCCGTAGCTGAGTCCCATCCCGCCACGTGGGTGGGCCACAGCGGGTTCACCCGTCCATCCATTGAAGGGCACCTGAGTCGTTTTCGCTGTGGAATAAGGCTGCCGTGAACACTCGTGGGCAAGGTTTCGTGGGCCTGTCCCTCGGAGCGGGATGGCCGGGTCAGATGGCGACGACCCCAGGGCTGAGGGAGGGTCCATCCCGCTCAGCAGTGGGTGAGGTTCATCTGCTCTGGAAAGTCTGCGTGAGGTGGAAGCCAGCCTCTCTTCGCAGGATGGGCCCAGTGACAGTGGCAGGACAGTCCCCCCCAGGATGGATCCTACAAGTGCCGATGGTCTCTTGGGCGGGCGCAGGAGTGCGGCACGCCCGCCGGGTGGCGCGGGGTGGGGTGAGCTGCAAGCTCCAGCTCTTCCCAGCAACCCTAGCCACAGCTGAGCAGGGAGGGGGCACAAGGGCAGCTGTTTCCACCAGCAAGGCCCCCTCTCATGGGCAGGGTGCTGTGGCTCTGTCCCCTGGGCTGGCACACCACCGGCAGTGGTCCCCCCCCCACCCAATCCTGCTCCCTCTTTTCTCCTCTAGAAGGTGCGCCTTCCCCAGGAACCTTTAACATCCCTAACTCCACCTAGCACCCACTTCCCGGAGACCCGATGAGCTGAGGCTAGGAGCAGAGGGGTGAACGGTTTGTGCCGGGTCAGTGAGGAGGCCCTGCCCCTGGTGTGGGGGGTGCACACGAGCCAGGCTGGCCCACCTGGGGATGACGAGGAAGGCGGCACTGCTGAGGGGCCAGCAGGAGCCAGCAGTGGCCCAGGGTCATGATCCGAACTCATTCAGTTGTTTGCCATGGACCTGGAGTGCCGTTAACTAAGCTGCAGTGACTTAGCCACACAAGGACAAGGAGGACAATTAACAAGCAGTTGCAAACTGAGAGGAGGCCCCCCCAGTCTCATTAGCGGCTTCAAAGGGGCCCTCATCCCTCACCACAGGCAGAGGAGCAGAAAAACTCAAGTTCCTATCCCGATGCTAGAACCACAGTGACCGAATTTCAAAGGCAGCCGGGTGCTCAGCTGAGCTCGACAGTTCTGCCAACGGCAGGGCAGGGCCCTGGTTGGGAGCCTGGGACCCCTGGGGGGGATTTCAAGGTGCACACGCAGACTCTGGCTCCTCAGACAGTGCCTCTGCCCCAGCTGGTTCTGCGGGTGGGGCCTCTGCCCTCCTGGGGAGGCGACGCGGAACTCTCTTCCGCAGGAGACCACAGGTACCTCTCTGGAGCTGTCCCCCCAGGCTGGCCGGGCCACCAGGCTTATTACCAGCTGAGTCACCACATAGCTGGGCTGATACAGGAGGAGAGGGGCTGTACCCCAGAGAAGCTGCCAGGCTCAGCCAGCATACACCGCCAAGATGGACTGACACCGTACGGTGAGGACAGGCTTTGGGGACCCTGGACTGTCTCTCCTGGCCTCCGCCACCGCCACTGTCTGCATAGGACTCCGCTCCCGGTCAGGCCTGCGGCTTGGCCACGCTGGCAGTCACGCATCATCAGGCAGGCGCTCGGCCTTGGGGTTCGCGTCCTGTATCCTCTGCATGGGGTTGAGAGAGGACGGAATGCAAGGAGGAAGTCTCTCAGCTCGCTGCCTCCGCCCTGCCCTGCCCCCGATCCCCTCCCAGTGTCCAGCTGCAGGCTCAGGACCATCTGCCTCAGGGGCAGACATCGCTGCGGCTCCGTCCCCAAGGCTGAGTGCTACTCCTGTGTCCCAGTCCTGCCACGTGCTGACTGCGTGGCCCTGGCTGAGCACCTTGCCCAGGCCGGTTTCCTGGCCACCCAAGTGCAGCGTCCCACCTCCCCAGGGGGCTGGAGACAGGCCAGGCACGTGGGGCTGGCAGAGGGGACTCAGCACACACCGGCTATCCTGGCTACTTAGTAAGGGAGTGAAGAACCGGCTCCAAGGTAACACGTGTGCATGAAAGTGCTCCGGTCACGAGTGTTCAGCTTGATGGATTTTCACAAATGGAACGTGTGCACCTGAGTAAACAGCACCCATGGCTGCCCTGAAAGCGCCCATCCCCGGCCCGGCCCAGCCACTGGGCCCCAGGGACTGCCCTGCTGACTTCTAATGGCCTGCATGCGGGCCAGCCTGGAGCCGGCCCTTCATTCTCCCTGTGTGCGTCTCTCTCCCGCCGCTCTCCGCATTGAGATCTACACGCGAGCAATGCCCCAGAATCTTCCATCAGCACGTACACCACCACGAACTGCCTGAACTGCCATTCGGTCTTCAGAACCATCTCATAAATAAGGCCCACCCCAGGTGCATGGGGCAGTGCGCTCAGGGGAACGCTCGGGGCCTTGCATTCCATTTCCTCACCCTGGCCATGGCCTTGGTGGCTTCTGTCATCCTTTCCCCTCCCCCCTTGGGAACCACCAGGAGGTAAGGTCCAGGAGGTGGCCCTGGGCTAGAGCCCAAGGCCGGCAGAGGCCAGCAGACGAACCCCACAAGGGGTGCAGGTGGGCTGGAGGCGCCCTGAGTTGCCGGCCTCCCACATCACTGCTGCCTGCTGCACCTGCTCAGAAGCAGCTGGGTGAGGGCGTGCCCCGGCTGGGGGTGGGGTGGGGAGGGGAGTAGAGGAGGAGGTGGAGAGAGAAAAGCAGAGAAGGGGAAGGGGGAAAGAAAGGATTCAAGGTGCAGGAAGCTGCAGGCCCGCTGCAGGAGGGGCTGGATTTCAGCAGGATCCTAGGGCAGGTCATACCCAGGGCCAATTCCTGCCCATGCAAGACCAGCTCCGCCCCTCCCTCCTGTCTTTACTCAGAGCCACAGCTGGAGTTAGGGGCCCTGACCCACCCTCCCTGGGCCTCCCAGCCCCTTTCCCTGCCCAGTGACCTCTTAGGGACACCTTCAAAGTCATCGCTGACCTCCAGGCCCAGCCCACTGTGATCCCTCCCTCCCTGCTGGCTGGGCCAGGCAGAGTGAGCATCTGCCCCTCCCAGTGCCAGGTCCAGAAGGGGAGGAGGGGACAGGCCAGGTCCTGCCTTGCTGGCTCATCTGACACTTCAGACCGCTCCCTGGACTTGCATGTCTGTGGACCGCCTGTTACTGACATTTCTTTGAATCAACTCACCTGTTCTGTTCGGTTCCTACTGAGCATTGATACCTGTGAAGTGTGTTCTTTCTGAAGTTGTATGTTCGAGTTACAGAAGGGTTTTCTGTGATGCGTGCCCCCCACTGAGTGCAGGACTCTGGCTGTGTGACCCCATCTAGGCTGGCAATGGCGCCCAGGGCAGGGTCCCTGGTCTACACCGTCACAGCTGTTTTTATGAGGGGCCACTTCACCTCTCCCCACACCCCTACACACACAGCAGGCACTTCGAAAGCAGCTTGTGGTTGCCGTGGAGACCTTGCCAGCTGCCTCTGGGGTCCTGTGCACGCCAGGCCCCTGATGTGGGGGCCCTGGCCCCTCTCAGAGCCCTTCACAGGCGCTGTCTTCTGGGGCCCGCACATCCACTGGCGAGACAGGCAAGGGAGCTGCAATCTGCACTCCGTAAATGCAGAAACCGAGGCAGGGAGCCTGACCTTCCCAGGTTTTCCAGCTTCTCAGCTATACCCCCTGCTCAGGAGTCTAAGGCTCAGTGATCCCCAAGTCGGTGGGCACTGTGAGCAGCTGTTTAAGATGGAGGTGCCGGGCAGGTGCGTCTCCGCAGCATGCCACATCAATCGGCTCCTGGGTCAAGTTTAGGTCGCGGCACAACACCTCCCCCTTCTGCGACCTTTCGCAAGTGGCCCTCCACTCTGCGCAGGAGACCACGGAATGAATGGCAGGGCCGGCAGGCATTCCTGGACCTGTGCGCGGTGGGTATTTTTAGCCTCTGCCCTGCCTACTTATTTGCACTGTGGTTAACGTCCTCAGGGAGCTACCCAGCTACACGCACACCCAGGACCCTGATGAGCTGCCGGAGGTCTCCAGGAAGTGCACCCTACCCTGGTCCTGGGGCTCTGGGTTCAATTCCCTTTTCCAAGATAGAATCAGCTCTATCAGTGAAGAATGCAGCCCCACCCCCAGCACACACAGACCCTGAATCCATGATCTTGGGCACGTCATTATCTGGACCTGAAAGTGAGGGCAAGGAGGACAGGAGGTGCTCCAGAGATCCGGGGCACCACCTACCCTGGGCAGGTGCACCCCTGGGGAAGGGAGAGTGTTCTCTCACTGACCTCTCTTACTGAGGCTTGGCTGCCCCCATTCGCACCAGCAGAACTTTCCAGGAGCCAAGAAGCAACTCTGGAACGTACACGTACATTTTGGCAGATAGCTCCGAAGACTTGCCCATTTTCTCAAACCTGTCACTGGTCTTTTACTGGATGTTGCCTGGTGCGGCTGGGACAAGGGGTTCACAAAGGGCAGACGCCTGCTCCTCTGGACTGTCCTGGAAGAGGGGAGTCAGAACGCCCTTGTGTTGCTTGGTGGGTGGGTTCTCTGAAGCAGCTGTCCCTTTTTTGTCTAGCACTCGCGGAAAGAAACATCTTTCACACCTTAAACAAGTACCCACTTAAATATTATGCATAAGTGAAATAACTGCTTCACAAAGTAACACTCTATGCAGGAGTGTCCCTGATATTTTCTATCTCGTTCTGTTTTATTTTCATAAAATACTGGTCAACACCCACTAAGCTTTTTTCCAGTATTTATTCCAGTATTCCAGTGGCCCCTGACCTAATGTGTACGGTGGAGAGGCAGACAAAAAGCAAGCGCACAGCGCACGCAGTCACTACTGGAGCTGAGCCCTGGGCGGGGAAGATGGGTCTGAGCCCAGGGAGGGCGGCCCGTTCCTCCACTTCACAGGCAGGGGGCCTGGCCAGGCCTCGGGAGCTCCGGGCAAGGCGCCTGGCAAGCCAGGTTAGGCGGGGCTCTGAAGCCCTGGTGGCGGTGCGATTTATTTTAAGGACAGGGAACGTCAGTGCGAGTTTGGGGGAGGGGCAGGATTAAAGGGAAGAAGCACTCAGCTCGTTTTATTTAGCAACTGACGTGCCGAAAGGGTTCGTTACCCACAGCTACTACTGCGCCCCGCGCCTGGAGGGCGCCCCCGATTTCGCCCCGGGGGGCAGAGACCTCCCCTACCTCCAGACTTCGCTTCCCAAACCGGGGCTTGCGCCGTCGCCCTGCGGGGAAAGGACCACCCCCACCCCGGTTTCACCCCCTCCCCCCCACCCCCGCCCCCCGCCAACAGGACAAGGACGCCCATCCCTGGCTTTATCCCCCAAGACAGGGAATCCCCACGCTTTACCGCCTACGACAGGGAAACCCCCCAACTCAGCCAGCAGCTGGGGAAGGGGGAGGGGGAGGGGCGCAACTCAGCTGGTCGACTTTCTAGCCCAGGGAGGGCAAAAAGGTGCGAGCACGCGCCCACAGAATGAAAACCTAGGCCAAAACAGCCGTCTGCAAGCTCAGGCGCCGGGTCCGGGGCGGAGCTGGCACGCGCGGCGGGCGGGGCCTAGAGCTCCGTCCCCGCCCAGCGCACGCGCGCCCCGCCCCGCCCTCAGTCCCCCCCCAACTCCGCCTACCTACCCTGCTCCTCCGTCCCGGACCGCCCACCCCGCGCACGCGCGTTCCGCGACGCCCGATTCCCACCCCTCCCCTGGGCCAGCCCGCCTGGTCTCGTGCTCCCACCCAGCGCGGGGCCCGCCGGGAGCCGACCTAAGTGGGAGGCGGAGAGTGGGGGAAAGCCAGTCTGGCGGGCGGGGCTCGCTACGCAGGCGCGGACGCGGGCCCGCCCCCAAGCGGGCGGTGCGGCCATATTTAAAGGGCGGCCAGGGCAGTGCGCCAATGGGCGGCGAGCGTGCGGGGCGGGGCGTGGCGGCGCGAGGCCCCGGATGTGGCTGCTGCGGCCCCTCCTCCCCCGCGCTCCCCTCAGAGACCCCGGCCGCGCGCCGCCACTCACTAGCTGGTCCCCGCGCGGGCCCCTCGGGCGGCGGTGTGGAGGCGCGCAGGCGGAGCGGACCGCGAGGCGACCGCGCGAAGGCGAGCGGGCCGGGCCCGGCCGGGCGGCCGTCGCCATGAGCGGCTCGTCGGGCACCCCGTACCTGGGCAGCAAGATCAGCCTCATCTCCAAGGCGCAGATCCGCTACGAGGGCATTCTCTACACTATCGACACGGACAACTCCACCGTGGCGCTCGCCAAAGGTAGCGGCCCCGCGGCTGCCCCAACCGCCGGACCCCGCCCGCCAACAGTCCAGCCCCACCCCCACTCCCGGGGCCCCCCGCAGGCCCCCGGCGGGGGCTTCGCCCTCCCTCCTCCTGCACCCCCGGCCTCCCCTCCCCCCGCAGGCCCTCACCGTCGGTCCCTCCCTTTTCCTCAGGCCCTTACTTCCAGACCGTCCCCCGCAGGCCCTTGGCTTCCAGGCATCCCCACCCCCTGCGGCTCGGGCGCCCCCCGCCCGCCCCCACCTCCGGGAGTCCCTTTTCCCCTCCCTCCGGGCCTCCACGCCGCTCCGCGGGGCTCGTCGGGACAATGGTCTCCCCCAGCCGCGGCGTTATTGTGTGCGGCCGACCCGCCCAGCCAGCGTTGGGGTGGGGAGGTGGGGCGGGTCCAGCTCCCGCGGCGCCGCGCCGCCGCCTCTTGCGCGCAGCCCACCTCTGCAGGTGGGGGTCGGTTGCTGCTTCCTCCCCACCTGCCGGAGGGGCAGCTGGCGCGGGCACCGGCTCCCCGCGGGGGCGGGGCGAGGGGCCGGAGGCTCACGGGTCCTCCCCTGGAAGGCTGGGGGGTGAGAAGAGCGGGTTGCTGCAAGCCCTTCTGGAACCTATTAAGCAGCCAGGGCCTTGAGCCTGAACTAATTCCATGTCTGAGCGGAACCTCCTGCCAGGACGGCGCTGTGGCCCGAGTGCCCCGGTTTAAAGCGATTGCCGACCCTGCCCCACGTTCAGCCTGAGGGTTTGCCCTTTAGTGACAGGTCTGCCTGGGCGCGCCTAGAGGACCACACTGAGCTTTCCTGGGTGGCTGCGTTGCGGCTTTTCCCCGGCCTCGTGGAGGCAGGAGGGGGCCTCAAAGTTTCTTTGTCTGCATTCTCCAGGAAAGATGGCGAGTGTCCTTTCTCTGCGTCTTCCCGGGGAGTGCCGAGCCTGCAGAGGCGGGGGGTGGGGTGGGGGGGTCTTGTGGGCTGGGGAACCGGCACTCAGCCTTTAGGTTTCGGGGTCAAGCCCGAGCTCTCCCGCACCTCAGTCCGCGGGGTCCCGGGCCTGGAGCGCGTTTCCTTGCAGGGCCGGGTGCTCAAGTTCCCGGGTAGGCTGCGCCACTCCAGGAGGTAGTTCTGTGTCACGAGGTGCGTGCGCGCCTTGTGCCCCGGGCGGCTGGCTCCATCTGGCATGACGTCCCAGGTGCAGAAGCTGGGACCCAGAGTAGTTCAGTCTGCAGCAGGGCCCTTCCCAGGTTGTAGACGGAGGCTGCCCCCGAGGCCCGAGGAGCTCAGGCCTCTGCGGGCCTCTGCTGGGCTCCTGCAGCCGTAGTGAGGTCCCTCTGCAGACACAGAAGCTGGGAGTGGATGTCAAGTTCTGGGACCCCTCTCCCATTGTTTGTGCAACGGCCCCTCCCAGGCTGGCTGTGCGAGGTCCGTTCGGCTCTCTCCGGAGGAAACGGCTGCCGGGTCTGGGGCCTGGCGTGAGGTTGGGCAGCAGCTCGTGGGTGCTCAGCCCGCCGCGCAGACCCAGTTCTGCGGCAGGCCCTGGGCCTTCTGTGCTCACGCCTCGCAGCACGGCTTCTTGTGACTGCCAGGTGCAGGGGTCGTTCCCCGTCGTCATCGGTGACCCAGAACTTTTTGGAGCTTTGCCAACGGGGTCTTACGGGTATTGTCTGTCGGAAATCGGGGGTGGAGAGGCAGTAATGGGGGGAAACCCGGCCCTGGAGGCACCCCGGGCGGGGCTTGCCCCCAGGAGGCTGACGGAACGCAGGCAGCTGAGGACACCACTGACGTCTGTCTCTGCTCCCAAGTGAGGTCCTTCGGCACTGAAGACCGGCCCACGGACCGGCCTGCCCCTCCGCGAGAGGAGGTTTACGAGTACATCATCTTCCGGGGCAGTGACATCAAAGACATCACGGTGTGCGAGCCTCCGAAAGCTCCGCACACACTCCCTCAGGACCCTGCCATCGTCCAAGTGAGTGTGTGGCCCCGTGCGGGGAGGGGGTATGCGGCTCCCCCGAGGTGCTGGTGTCCGAGGGGAGCTTGTTGTCACCTGTTTGGCCAGAGTACTCGGCTGGAGGGATGACCTTTTAGCGAAGAGTCACTTAGTTTTGTCCAGGCTCAGCGTTGCTGTGGAAGTCTTGGGTCCCAGGGCCTGCAGTCGTGTGTGAGAGGATCGAGACAGGTGGTGTGTGTGCCTGTGTCGGTGCCAGGGGTGGGGGTGGGAGGCTGTTCTGGGGGTGTCACGTTTGTCCGTCCTTTCTGGCTGGGTCAGTCTGGGGCCCCAGTGGTGTGGTGTGGCCAGGCCTGCAGGCTCGCTCTCCTGACCCTGCCCAGAGGGTAAATTGCAGTGCTGGGGCCGCCCACCTCTCCTGCAGGGTCAGGGGTGTTTTGCCCAGAATGAGTAGGGAGCTTGGGTTAATGTTTTCTTAACTTACAAGTCAAGTTAATTATCCATCAGCCTCTCTGCAGGAGGCTCGCGGTGTGGGCAGAGGGAGCCCCCAGCTGTGCCTGGGGGTCTGTAAGGGACTGGAGAGGTTCCCCAGTCACAGCTCCGCTCCTTCCTGTGGGGGGCAGGGTCAAGCGGAGGGTGGCCCTTCAGCTCTCTTGCAGAGCATGGACTACCTGATGGCAGGCAGTGGGGGGGCCGCAGGCTTGAGTCGGGGAAGAATTCCAGTGAGAGTCAACTGGGCAGGTGGGGCTGGGGAGGAAATGAGAAGACAGCCGTGAGCTCACCCCCTGGGAGCCGAGCCCCCAGGAAGCAGGCTGGCAGGCCGGGCGGCCGGCCCTGGCGCCTCTCTCACCCGCGTGTCCCCTTGCACAGTCCTCCCTGGGCTCGGGCCCCTCCTTCCAGCCACGCGTGCCTTACAGCCCCTTCAGAGGGATGCCGCCCTACAGCCCGCTGGCCGCCGGCTCCCTGCTCAGCCAGCAGTACGCAGCGTCCTTGGGTCTAGGTGAGTGCCCCGCTCCCTCTGCGGAAGTGCTGCGCCCTGACCTCCAGGGAGCAGGGCCTCGGCTCCTTGTGGGGGCCGCCATGAACGGATGGCCCAAACCCACGTTCGCGTGGGCATGGGCCTGGCCTGGGGGAGACCGTGGCACTTCCGCCTCCAAGGCTGGCGACCACCTGCCTGCCCGTGTGTGAGCCTGTAAACGTGAGACCCCGGTGCAGCGCCACCACTGCCTTCATCCGGCCCCGGGTCAGCACCTCGCTCAGAGCCTCCCCTTCCTCCAGGTGGGGCAGCCCTGGACCCAGCCGCCGCATGGGCAGAGCGAGGGCCCGCCCAGCCCTGGCCGAAGCTCCGCGGCGCAGGCGGGCCATGGAGCTGGTGGCCTCGGCACCATGTCCTGCTGCAGCGATGGGGCGCGATAGGCCCTCGGTGGTTCTGTGCGGCTCTTGCGTCTGGAAGCCCCGTTGGCGTCACTGCTGCCGCTGGTGTGGCGGTGCCCCTCTCGGCCTGCTCCCCGTGTCCTAGGCTAGGTTTGCGCGAGCAGAGCGTCCCGGGGCGGACGCTCGGCCCTCTCCAAGCCCGCTGGACGCAGGGCGCGCTTCTCGTTACTTACGTGCGCCCTCTCTCTGTGCTCTTCTCTCCTCTCTCCTCCTTTAGAGAAGCTGGTAAGCCCTCCGGCCTCAGCCGCAGCCTCCAGCCCTAGCTCCTCTCCATCTCCACAGCCTGTCTCAGAGCCTGACATGTCCTCAGAGCCACACCAGCTCGCTTCCAAGGGTACGGCAGTTTGGAGAGCTGCACACTGTCTTGCCATCCAGAGAGCGAGGGGTAAAGCGTGTGCCATGGTGACTGGTTCGACGGAGTGCCGGGCCCAGCGGTGGGCCCGGGGGCCGTTGAAGCCGCGCGTCTGGTTCAGCACATGGCGCTGACTTAGCAATGCCTTGCGTGTGGAAGGAGGTTGGAGAGTGCTGGGGGGCCCGGCTCAGCTTTGACCTGCGCTGCGACCAGCCCTCGTGGCTCCAGCCTGCTGCGCAGGGGCCGTCTCCCAGGGCCTGCGGCTCCTGCCGGGCAGCCCCCACGCTGCTCTGGGGCCCGGGGGCTTCATGTGATGAGGCTGCTTTAAGTGGGGTGACCGGCCTGAGCCGTTGACAGGTGAGGTGCGGGCCCAATGGCTGGCTCCTTCGTGCTGCGCCGTGCTGCCTGTCTGCGGGCGGCGGTCCAGACGGGAGTTTCTGGGCTTCGGCTGGGGACGGTTCTTCCCACTTTGCCCACGTGGTGGTGTTTACTGTGTGCCCAGAGGCAGACCCCCCACATTGTGGCGGAGACGCCCGGGACAGTGCTCGTCAGTCTGTGCTTTGCGCGTGCTCTGCGGTTACCGAGGAGTAACGCTTCTCCCCCTTGCACCGCGCGTGCCGTTGTTGGTGGGACCCTGCGAGCCGCTCCCAGGCAAGACGGTGTGACTGCTGCGCCCGTGTCACAGAAAGCAGGCGGGCCCAAGGTGCTCGTGCGTGCGTGCTGTCCCTGCACGAGGAGGCAGTCAGGAGCTGCGTCACTCAGGGAAGGCTGAGACGGGCCGGAGGGGGTGCTTTGGGGCAGTGCCCAGCATAGGGACCCTGCAGGGGTCGGTCAGCTCTGGCGTACTTCGATCTGGTCACGAGGACTTTGTCACGGTAGTTCTGGTTCCCGTCCCTTGGGAAAAAACGTGCAATACAAGATCTTCGCTTGTCTTGGGCGGGCCCTCTCGGGCCGGGTCCCGAGGTCGGTCAGGGTGGCTTCTGTCTCCAACCTCCGAGCACCACCACCCGCTCACCAGGACCCGCTCACAAGGACAGGGCCAGAGGGGAGGTGACGGCGAGTGAACGGGGCACGGCCCCTGCACCCGCACAGCTTCCGAGGGCCCCTCCTGAGGCTCCGTTCCTGCGCGTTTCCGTCCTGTGCCTGGGCTGGCAGCGCAGCCCCGTTGCCAAGGGCAGCCTGGGGCTTGCGGTCTCCTCAGGTCGAGCCTTTCCTCTCCAGAGCAGCGCAGGCTTTTCCCCGTCGGGGGCACGTCCGTCCTTCTTTCCGCCTTTATCGCTCCTGACGCAGAGGCCGCGGCGTTCTGCGTCTTAGCTCCAGTGGCCGACCGCTGCGCTTTCCGGACAACCCCAGACTGGGTGGTCCTTACTCAGCATGGACCAGCATGAAACACATTCTCAGACCAAGAACGCGTCAGCATCTCGGAAATTCTTGAGACTCCCAAGCCCCCTCGGGGTCAAAACTTGCGGGGTTTCCGGAACGCCATTTCTGAATCACCTGGGGGTGCTCGCTTACAGCCGGGTGGTTTGCCCTCCCCCGGTTTCCTAACGTGGAGCCGGCCTGGCTGTGGGGGCTCATGCGGAGGAGGCATCCTGCCGAGGGTGTTGCCTGTGTTGGGTGGACCCTCGCTGGGTGGATGCCTTACCCACCTGGCCTGCACCTGAACAGAAGTGTCTGCGGGGGTGGGGAGCTGTCTCCTCTCCTCTGCTCTCAGCACGCCTCTTCTCCCCGACGCAGGAGCTGGTTTTCCGTCTGTCCCTGCCGGTAAGAGCCCCATGGTGGAGCAGGCCGTCCAGACCGGTTCTCTCGATAACCTGAACACCAAGAAGCTGTTGGCCAGCAGCAAGGGCGCCGTGGGCGTGCAGCTCAACGGACGCGCAGCCCCACCAAGCAGCAAGAGCACCAGCGGTACCGACGCACGCGTTCCCTGGGGTGCGCACCCTCTGTCTCCACCCACACCGCTGCCTGGGGCCTTGTACAAGGCGCCTCGCCCCTCCGAAACGCCACGCGTGTCTCCAGGGCAGGCCTCTGCCACGCCACATGTCCCCTGGGGTGGTGCCCCTGCTGCCCCCACCTGGGGCCTCTGCCCTGGCAGGCGCCCACCTCATGGTTTCCTCCTGTGCCGTAGATGCGAGCCAGCCCGCTGCCGTGCAGGCGCCTGCGCCAGTCAACGACGAGAACAGGAGGCCCCAGAGGAGGAGATCAGGTGCCCATGCTGCTGCCCCCGTGCCCTGGGGTGGGCCGGTTGTCTCCGCGGGCGCGCCTGCTGCTCTGGGGGCGGTGGGTGCCGAGGACTCCGGCCCCTCTCCGGCCCGTCTCGCGCTCGCTTCTGTCCAGCCAGCGGCTCCCAGCCGTGATTGCCGTGTCTCCTCACAGGCAACAGACGCACCAGGAACCGCTCCAGAGGGCAAAGCCGCCCGACTGACGTCAAGGAGAACACGATCAGGTTTGAGGGCGACTTTGATTTTGAGAGCGCGAACGCGCAGTTCAACCGTGAGGAGCTAGACAAGGAATTCAAGAAGAAGCTGAACTTCAAAGGTCCGAGTCTGTGTGTGAAGGCCGCCCCTCCCCCGAGGAGCAGGCACAGATGGGCCGGGGGAGCGGGTCGGAGGACAGCAGCTGGAGCGGGCGGGGGCCGGGTTGCTAAGACATGCCCCGTGGGGTGGACCGCCCGGCCCTGGTGGTCAAGGCCAGTGGGGGTGGGGCTGCAGGAGGAGGTGCCACGCAGCACAGAGCAGCACAGAGCGGCTGCTGCTGAGTGGCCGGGAGGGCCTGCCTCGGGCAGGGGCCGTGTCTGCTCCCACAGCTCAGGGTGCCCCTTCCCCGTGCAGATGACAGAGCTGAGAAGGGAGAGGAGAAGGACCCTGCAGTGGTGGCCCCAAGTGACGAGGTCCCTGCCGAGGAGGACCACCTGGGGCCCTCCTGCTACTATGACAAGTCCAAGTCCTTCTTCGACAACATCTCGTCTGAGCTCAAGACCAGGTGGGTTGGGCGTGTGAGGCCCTGGGGCTGGCCCTCAATGACCCCGCTTAGCTCTCGAGTTCAGAGTGCGCCTCTCAGGGCCCAGCTCCCGTTTCGGCCCCGGTGGACATGGTGGCAGCAGCATGGACAGCCCTCCTCGTTCTCTCCCTGAGGGCTGGGCTGGGCTCTCCCCGCCCCCAGTGGTCAGGGACTTGCTTCCTGGGTCCCGGCTGACCCTGGAGGCCTGAGGCCTTGCCACCTGAGGCGACTTGCAGGGCCTCCAGAGGGTCCTGCTGCGGGTGCTCTTTCCCGATGGTGGGACGTGCACGTGCGCCAGCTGCGCTGTGTGTGAAGTGCACGGAGCAGGCGTGCTGGGGGCTTGGACCCACCCGTTCAGCAGACGGTGCCAGGCGGGCGGAGCGCTGGGGGACCAGCGCGCATGCTGGGGATACCCGCCTCCTGCGCTGAGGCGCTCTGGTGGGGGGTGCGGGTGCGGGGCGCACACGAGATGGTGTGCGCAGCGTGCAGGGCCTCCGGCCTGTGCTGGGCAGGCCGTGGGAACAGCCAGCTCCCACTTGGTGCTGTGGGCGGCCTGCGGAGGCCGAAGCCAGCACCATCTCAGTGCGGCCGGGGGGGGGCGGGGGTCTGCAGTGAGCGGCTGCATTGGCCACTGCCCAGGCACCTCAGCGGGGGTCAGGGGAGGCTTGGCTTCTGAACTGCTGCGGGGGCCGGGCTGGCAGGTCTGCTGCTGGGGTGTGAGGGGGGCGAGGCGGCAGCCGCCACTGCTGTAAACAAGACTGGGGACGGGCATGGGTCCCCACTCGGGGTGCTAGGGGAGCACGGCGGGCGGTGCGGCTGTTCCGCGCTCCTCCCCACCACTCCTAAAGCGTCGGTGTGTTGGTGGGGACCCTGCCTGTGCGCCGGCCCCTGCTCTTCTGGTGGAGCCTGTTTGGAAGGGATCTGCTGCGGGTCCCTGGGACTTCTGGGGCCGGGCCAGCTCCGGGGGGTGGGGGAGGGGGGCTCCTTTGCAGCCCTCATGTCACGAGCTTGCCTTGGGTGACCAAGGGGTGGATTCTGCGCCCAGCAGGCTGGTCCGCGGACGAGCCGGCCGGGGAGCACTTGTGGTGTTGGGGACTGTGGGGCTGGCTGACTGCTCATCTAGCAGGTTCTCGGCTGGCCCAGGAGCACAGTGGCCGTCTGTCCTGCGGTCTGGGTTCAGAAGGCTGGGGTGGGTGCCCCTACAGCCATTTCCACGCCCTTGTCTGGTTCAGTTCCAGGAGGACCACGTGGGCCGAGGAGAGGAAGCTCAACACGGAGACCTTCGGGGTGTCGGGGAGGTTTCTTCGTGGCCGTGGATTCCGAGGCGGATTGCGAGGGGGCAGGGGCAGTGGCACTGCACGGCGCAACCCGACTTCTCACAGAGCTGGGACCGGCCGTGTGTAAGCGAGCGGGCGGAGGTGAGTGGGGGCCTCGGGGGGCCTCTGAGGGCGGGTGTGGGGACGCGGGTTCCCGAGCGGGAGGCCCTTCAGGAAGAGCTCAGAGCTGAGGCCTGACCCCCTGCATCACCATCTGCTCTTCGGGCCCCAGGGCCCAGCACCGGGCAAGTGGGGGTGGGGGCTTGTGACTCGACGGGGTCAGCCAGGAGAGCTCGTGAGAAGCCAGGGTCTTGGTGCAGGTGGCCCTGCCTCTGTGACCGGGTCCTGGGTGCCACGTGTGCCCTTAGGATCTGGGTGCCAACCTGTCCCTGCCACGTGCGGTGCACACAGAAAGGACTCCGTGCTGGGTTGGTGGGAGGTCTGGCGGCCCCGGCCTGACTGGGGCTTGCGGGGTGCATCACGTGGTGTCCTGTCCCCCCGTCCCCACAGGCTCTGGCCGGAGCAGCCGCAGCGCCGCAGAGTGAGGACGTTGCACTTGCGGGCGGACGTCAGGTCACCGCTCATTGTTTTTGTTCTGGTCGTCACACAACTGGGACATGGTTCTGCTTGTTTTCAAGTTTTGGGGAGACCTCAGGCCTCTGGACCCCTTCCTCCTCTGTTTTGCACAGTCCAGGCTATGGTGGTATTTTGAAAAGGTTTCTAGAGTAAAAGCTTGATTCTCCCTTTGACTTTAAAAGTGGAACCAAATCTCATTTGGCTGCATGGCAGCCAGGCGCAGCTCTGCCACCCGCTGGCCCTGGTGCTGCTGGCCTGGCACCCTCGCTGCCACTGGTGGGGTCTCAGGAGCCAGGCAGGGCCTGCCCAGGCGGGGGTGGCCCCGGGCCAGGAAAGGGGGTCCCCACAGATCATGTTGTGTGAGCCCACAGACTGCCGGATGCCTGGAGGGGTGCTGCGGAGGCAGGGTGGGCGGGTGCGGGCGCCACTGAGGGCTGCGCACACTCAGCCTGGCTCCCGGGGGGATCCAGGTTTGGGTGGTGTACCCGCCTTCTGGCCTGCCTGCCGCTGACCTGGCCAGGTGGGGCTCGACTCCGGCCACGGTCAGCGTCTCCTCCCCTTGGAAATGAGCCTGTCTTTCCTGCGAGCCCAGCTGACCGAGAGCACATTCCTCTGAGCTGTAAATAGTTGTGTTTCTTTCCTAGGAGGCGGGGAGGGAGGTGGGCTGTACGGTCGCATGAGCACGCGGGGCACCGTGGCACCCGCATGCGCCCCCCCCGGGGCAGGGCGTGGCTGCGAGTGGAGCACCCTGGGGACTGGCCCCCTGGCAGCTCTGGGGGTTTTGGTTCTGTATTAAGTTACTGTAAAAGCTTGGGTTTATTTTTATAGGACTTAATGGCTAAGGGTTAGAGTGTAGCAACAGGGCTGCTTGGTTGGAGTAATGTAAATTGTAATTAAAATAAACGTGCAGACTTTAAGACTTTCTTCTCTGCTCTGAAGTCAGTGGTCCTGTCTGGCTCTGCCTGATGAACCCCTTCATGCTCGACACACCACGTGCAGGCTGGTCAGCCTCAGGGGCCGCTGGTCTGGGCGCATCCCGGCCGCTGAGCCCCTGCCCCTGCCGGGAGCGGCTCTGTTCTCTGACACGGACCGACCTGCTCAGAAATGGCCTCCTGCCTCCCGTGCCCCCTCCCCCGGGATGGGTTTCTGGGTGCCTTCTGAAGCAACCCCACGGGACGGGCTGGTCAGCTGCGTCTGTCCTCCTGCGGGCCTGGGCAGCAGCCGTCCCTGCACAGTAGCAAGTTCCTGGCCGGTGCCGACCTCGGCCGGGAGAAGATGCCCAGGGCACACGTGCGAGACCCGCGTTTCCCGTGTATGAGGCGCAGCCCTGCTCCGGTGTGTCATGGGATGATTCTGCCTGCTGCTGCGCCTGATTTACGTGCATCCTTGCCTTCCCCTCAGATCTGGGCATAAGCTGCACGTTGCATGTGTGAGAGCACACATGTCCTGTACACGTGTGACAGCAGTTGAACCCACAGCATCCATCCACTGGAGACTCCAAGTGGAGTCCAGTCCCACTGAAGATGCCATGGCAGTTGCCCGTTGTGGGCTGGGCCGCCTGGGCCTGGCGGCTTTCTGGGGGGTACACTGCACGGGTGAGCTCAGGGAATGGGGGGTCAGAAGCTGCAGGCAAGGCAGGAAGCACGGCCTGGGAACCCCAAAAAAAGCAGGGCTGCTGGGGGCAGGGCCTGGCGCGGAGCAGAGCCGTGCAGCAGCGGCTGGTTTTCGCAGGCTTCTCTGTGAGATGCTCCGAGCGGCCCACTGCTGCTGGCCCAGAACCCGGCGGGGGGTGGGGGGCAGGGGGGACAGGGTTCTGGCTGAAAAGAGGAAGCGGGTGAACATCAGGCTCCCTGAGCCCTCGAGACGGCAGTGACACCGAGACTGGCTCCACTAGAACCAGAGGTCCAAGGCTGCTTCAGAACAGGGTTGAGCACTGAACACTGACCGTGACCTTATGCTAAGTAGCCTGAACAAGATCAAGGAAACAAGATCAGCCTGTTGGGCCCTAAAGGACAGAAAGAGCTTCCGCCTCATCAGAAGTGCCAGGCGCCCTGCCGGCACCCTGTGCTGCTGGCCTGGGGGCGGGGGGAGGCAGCCTGGATGTGGGGGCGGGGGCAGGGCGAGCGGTGCCCGCTCCGGAGAGCGCTGAGATGGGCCGCTCTCGGTGGCAGTTCCCCCCGGGGACACACGGTCTGCGAGGAAGACAAGGTTAAAAAACGCACGAGTTTATTGCAAATGCTCGGGCAGCACAGGCAGGCAGGGTGCGGGTGCCGGCGCGGCGCCCAGCGTCACCGCGATCGGAAGGTCGAAGTCACTCCCAGCGGACCCCTTGGTCCATCAGGGCGCCTTCTTCTGCTTCTTCTTCTCGTTTTCCTCCTTCTCTTTTTCAATTTCAGCAACATATTTCTCAATTTCTTCAGGATTTAAAATCTACCCAAAGAGAGTGTTTCTGGTGAGCCCCTGGGGGAGGGGCTCGGAGACCCCCTCCCCCAGCTGTGCCTGCAGGGATACAAGGTCAGGTGCCTATGGGGTGCGGGGCCGGGGGGTGGGGGGGGGAGGGAGCAGCGGGAGCAGCCTGCACAGCTGCCCCAGGCGTGTCCGCCTGCCAGGGGAGCCCGCGACGGTCTGGGGTCTGGGGCCAGCACTCGCTTCCCACTGGTTTGTGGGGAGCCCCGCCCAGTGCCCTGCCCACTCCTGGGAGCGCACCGCCACGAACGCAGCAAGACTTGGCCTTTACCTTGAGCGGCTTGTCACGCCTCATGACCGCCAGCTCGATGTTTTTGCCTCCCGACTGCACCACCTGGGGGGCGGGAGAGAAGAGCCTCAGACAGCCTGGCCCACCTCAGGACCGCGTAGCTCCTTAAGTGGGCGCCCACGCAGACACCCAGGCCGGCGCACTGAAGTCCCAGCACCGGCAGCCTCCGCGCCCCCTCCTGCAGGCCGACTTCGGCCCGGCAGGCCCTCTGTCCCACCCTCCAGCCCTCCAACAAGCCCCTCCGCCTCCGCTCCTCCCCCCAGCATCCCTAAGGTTTCAGAGCCCTGCAGCTCCCAGCCGGCACACCCCGCCCCCCCTCCAGATTTCTGCTCCTGCAGCAGCTGGAGCCCCTGAAGCCATGTGCCGTGACGGCTGGAGCTGAGCCCAGCCTGCACCAGCTGTGCGCGGGGGCTGGTGCCGCAGAGTGAGCCCCTGCGGCCTCCATCCCTGCCACCCAGCCGGAGCGACGCTGCCATGGCGAGGGTGTCCTGCTGGCCTCCCCGACCTCGGAAGCAAACTTACTTCCAGAAGGGCCTTGATAACCAGCTTGATGGTCAGCCCGTCAGTTTCGATGGCCTCGTCAGTGTAATTCTTCTCCAGAAACTCACGCACAGACTTGGCACCCCGGCCGATCGCGTTGGCCTGAAAGACACCAGGGTTCTGTGGCACAGGATACGACAATCCAGGCCCAGCCCAACAAGGTGGCCACCGCGGGGGTCCGTCGCCCTGCGCTGGGCCGAGAGGCAGTCTGCTGACCCTGCCGGTAACAGGTGGTATTTCCTCGTCCGCACGCCCGCAGCCTCTCACCGTGAGGCTGCGTCCTTCAGGCTCGCTGCCTGTGTCTCCCAGGCAGCGCCGCGGCACAACCCCCCACCCCCACGTGAGGGCCGTGTCCGGGACAGGCAGCCGTGGATGCAGTGACCGAGGCGGTGCGGCCCCCCGCGCTCCCAGAGCCTCACCTTCCAGGCGTGGTACGTGCCGGACGGGTCGGTCTGGTACAGCCTGGGGGTGCCGTCGAAGTCGAAGCCCACGATGAGGGCGGAGATGCCGAACGGCCGGCGCCCGTTGCTCTGCGTGTACCGCTGGCGGGGGGAGGGCAGGTCAGTGCGTCGTGCGCGCACTGAGGGGCGGGCACTGCCCAGGCCCCTCCCTCTCCAGGGCGAGTGACGGGCCGGAGGGGCGCCACCGTCAGCGTCCCTGTTCGCGCTGACACAACTGCGCCTGCGCCTGCGCCGCCCCCCCGCCCCCCGCCCGAGGCGCAGCCCAGGCGGCGCACAAGCACGACAGCACTCGGCTGTACGGACGGGTGGCGTTTCTCCGCATGATGGGGTGGCTCCCGGCCCCCTCCCCATGCTGAGCTGACTGCTGTTGAGAACGGCACTTGGGGGACGGCCCCGTGCCGGTCAGTGAGCACAATGTCAGCAACATGGGCCGGAGATGCGCAAGGGAGGAAGGGCAGGGCTGGGCGAGGGGGCCTGCAGGCCTCAACTCCCCTCAGTGACGCATGCCCAGACCCACACAGCGCACGGTGGCACACCCTCCAGGACGCGGGGGTGACCGCCTGTGGCCAGAGCCGAGCCTCGGTGGGGCGCACCTGCTTCAGGCTGGCGATGTAGCGGGTGATGTACTCCACGGTGACCGGGTCCTCCACCGTCAGCCGGTGGCTCTGGCACTCCACCCGGGCCCTGTTGATGACGATCCTTGCGTCGGCGGTGAGGCCTACGGTGACAGCAGACGGTGCTGCTGTGTTGGCTGCACTCACCGGAGACACAGGTCACACGAGCAGGCAGCACGGGGCTCAGCACTGGGTCTGTCCGAAGCACCGACCCCCGACGGGCTGGGAGGACCGGTTAGCCCCGTGACCCTCCCTGAGAGCACCGGGCGCACCAAGACCTGTGCGTGTCAGGCCCCACGGAGCAGGGCAGGGCAACCCCAGGTTCATGCAGGCGCCTCGGACGTCCCCAAACTGGGCCCCGCACCCGCGGCCCCCATGTCACAGGCTGGCAGCTGTGGGAAGCCTGGCCCCTCACTGACTGCGAGGATGACCGGGGACGCGCTGAAGACAGCGCGGGTGGCAGCAGCGCCCGCGTCCAGGGGCCGTGATTCCTGAAGCCCCCACCAGGAATCGGCGGCCACCCCTGGCCTTAGAGGCCCGAGCACCGCCCCCCCGGCCACGCCCCCACCGCCGCCGGCGCACGCGCACCCGCGAAAGCCATGCAGACGTTGTCGTCCAGGGCGCAGATCTTCCGCACCGTCCTCTCATCCTGCAGCTTGGCCACCGACTTCTTCTCCACGCCCAGGACGACGATGTCTTTTCCTCGGACGCCAACCTGCGGGGAACACCCGGACGGCACTCAAGGGCTCGTCACGGCTGCGGAGCTCGGAGGGCCGGGTCCCTGCCCCAGCCGTGGGCACCACACCCGCCAACCACGGCCCTGGCCGGCCCAGCGAGCCCCCCAGGTGTCCTGCCCGGCCAGCCGCCTGGTCCCCTGTCCTTACGATGCTGACGTGCAGCTTCAGTGACGACACCACCGAGTGCACCCTTGTCCCTCCAACCCACTGAGTCAGAGTGCCACGCGAGGCCTGGCACCGGAGACCTGGCGGTCACACCGGGCCTTCTGAAAGCTGCGGTTCTGCGGCTGTGACCCAGGCCGCCCACCTTGGGGAAGGACACCTGTACCACCTACTCCCGGGAGGGCGGTGCTGTGTTTACAGCCGACCCTGGACAGTGGAAGAGGAGGCATGGGAAGTATGGGAACGTGGCCGCCGCCAGGCAGGCGCAGACCCAGGTGGCCAATCCCCGGGAAAGGCAGGGCCCCGCAGGTCCTGGGCTGGCCGATTCTTTGAGGTGGGGGCTGCCCGTGTTCCCCCAACACACACCAGGAGTGCCCTCCAAGGCCTTGCACAAGGGGCTCCACCTGCACAAATGCCCCCTGGGCACAGACCGTGGGGGTGGCAGCTCCGGTATGCCGAGTCCGATTTCCAGGCGCTTTCTCACTTTCGGTTTCCCCAGCCTTCATGGTTCTCCGGGAGCAGGTGGGGTGGGGAGGTTTAGCAAAGCCACCCGCCCTGATGGGCCTGAGGTTGCATGGGGTGAGGGGTCGGCGGCCTCCTCACCAGTACTCTTTAAGCTGAGTTAGACCATGAAATGGGTGTTGGATGTTCAGTTCAAAAGATACTTGGGGGACGAAAACACCGAAGTTCTCAGGTGTGTGTGCTTTGTCTGCCGGCTCAAACCTCTGCCTTGTCAGGTAATAAAAGAAAAACTGGCCGACAGGCAAACTGACAGCTGTCTCACGTTCCAAAGGGCGGTCAAAACAAGAGGTGCCTGCTCAGATGCCACCAAGGCAGTGGGTCAGTCAGTGCACTGCCCGCCTCGCGGGGGCTCCTTGTGCGCGGCGGTCGGATGGGGGGGGTGTTGTCAGTGGAACCGCACAGCTCAGAGCAAGAACTCCCTCTACAGGCTCTGGCCACGCCACGCCACCCCCCCCCCTCTTTGCTCTGGAACCCCACCTGCACCTCCAGGACAACCCCTCTTCCTCGTTCGGAAAGTCCCTAACTGGGACCGGACTGGACGCACTTCACCTAAGTCACCAGTCATCTGCTTGCTTAACATTCTCGGAGCGCGGGCCTCCGCTCGCTGCGGGGCCTCCACGCAGCCACACCGCGACCAGGTGGGGCTCCCTTGCCTCCACCGGGCTCCCGCTGCGGGGCGAGGCGGCCGCCAAGATGGCGTCAACACCCAGACGCGCCTACTCGCTCCGCGCTGGGGAGAGGGAAAAGAAAAGTGGCACCTGGAAGCTCACCACCCACACCCAGTTCGCGGGTCTGCACAGCACCCGTCGGTCACCAGCAAGCCCCCACCTCGACTGCCCTCGGCAACAATCTCGTGCTGGGAGGGCAGTTCCATCCGACTGGCTTGTCCCGCCGGCTCCCCGACCCCGGCGCCCACAGCGTACAACGCACCCCTTTCCACTTCTTTCATCAACACTAACGCCACGGAGCTAATTCCGAAAGATCGATCGGATAAAAAGCATCCGGAGACAAAGAGGAGGCTGTCAGCTCGGCCACCGAGCTGAAGCTGAGGGCGGGACGCGCACCCAGGCCCCACCCGGTCCATGCAGACGCCGCGCTCCAGGCGTCCAGGACGAATAGGGACCCGATTCCTCCTGAACCCCCTGCTGTCTAGAGTCGCGCCGGGGTCGGGGCCTCTCCTGGCCCCAACAGCGCGGTCGGGCCTCGCAGGTTCCTAGGCGCCCCACACGTTGTGGGGTCTCCCCCGATCCCCTGGCCGAGGCCTGGACGGATCCCCGGCCTCCCGCGCCCCAGCAGCGCCCCTAGGCCCGCCAGCATCCGGCCGCGGGATTCGTCGCTCACCGCGGTCGAGCCCTTCTTCACGGCCTCCTGCGCGTACTCCACTTGGAAGAGGTGGCCGTCGGGCGAGAAGACGGTGATGGCGCGGTCGTAACTCATCCCGGCGAGCGGCGCGGCGAGGCCGGGCAAAAGCGCACACTCACGGCCGCACGGCTCACGACTCCCGACACCGCGGCGCTCGCCCCCAGCACCGCCCACTGCGCTGCAGGCGTCAGGCGGCGTCGGGCAGCGTCCGCGGCGTCAGACGGACGTGCGCGCGCCGGGGCGGGGCCGGGGCGAACCACCCGCAGCCAGCCGCGGGGGACAACGCGGCGGCGGCGGGCCTCGCGCGGGGCGCAGAGCAGCCGCCGGGGGACGACGCGCAGGGCGGGGCCTCGGGAACAAGCGACGCGCGTGGCGGCGCGGCGGCGGGCAGGAGGGCGGCGCGGTGGCAGCGGCGGTGCGGACGAGCCCAAGGCGGAACCCCCCCGCGCCCCCGCCCCCCAGCGACTGCGGAGAATGAACACCTCAGGCGGCGGAGCGCAGCGGAAGAAGAAACCCCGATGATCTCGGGCTGAGCCCGCGCTGGGACCATGTCCGTGGCCTTCGCGTCCGCCCGGCCGA
Source organism: Anoura caudifer (assembly GCA_004027475.1). Lineage (NCBI taxonomy): Eukaryota > Metazoa > Chordata > Mammalia > Chiroptera > Phyllostomidae > Anoura > Anoura caudifer. The sequence continues at coordinate 74,813 of PVKU01002751.1, forward strand.
GAGGCAAAGGGGAGGTCACGCAGCAAACCATCCAGAAGGTGGGCGGGGGCCCTCAGGCGGGGGGCGGTGCGGGGTGCGGGCGGGCGCGCGCGGGGCCGGGGCGCGGGCAGCCGGCGGGCGCGGGGCGCGAACAAAGCCGGGGCGCAGCCGACGACCGTGACCCCGCGGGGCCCCGAGAGCGCATTGCCGCCAGCCTGCGCCAAGTTCGGCGGGGGCTGCGGGCAGGGGCACCGGCGCCGGGCGCCTTCGGAATGGTGTCCGAGGGGTCGTGTTCGCGGCCAGGCTGGGCGCAGTGGATCTGCAGCCTTTGGGGTCGGGGTGCGCGGGGCTCGTGGGCCAGAGCGCAGGACGGGGAGGCTGCGCGCCCTCGGGATGGTGTCCGAAGGGTCGTGTTCGCGGGCCAAGCTGGGCGCAGTTGGGACCCGCCGGGATCCAGAACCCTGCGCCACGGACAGGGGCGCAAAGCGGCGTGACTGGGCGCCTTCCAGACGGTGCCCTTGGGGTGGTGACTGCGGGGTGGGGGTCTTGGCGCAACCGAAAAGAGCCGGGCCCCTCCGGGCGCAGGGGGGACCCTCCTGGCTGGCCAAATCAATGGCGCAACCCGGCGGGCGGCCCCTGGCCTCAGCGCACGCTTGGAGAGTAGACGGGGAGCTGGGGGCGACGGGGGCCCGGCCGGGCCGCGGGCCACGCTCCCTCTCCGTGAGGTGTTCGCACGCCGAAGCACAAAGGGGCGCGTCCCGCGTGTGCGACACCGTTCCGGCATATCCGGGGTCCTTTGGGGAGCGGGCTGCACCATGGGATCTACCTGCTGGCCCAGCTTCGCCGCCTTTACGCGCCTGTCAAATTGTTTTTCAACGACACCCGGGCCAGGCTCCTCACCCAGCAGAGGCGTTCCGGGTCCGCTTTCCAGCCTTTCCCCCGTCTCAGCGTTCGGCCCCGTGGTTTTCCAGGCACAACGTTCACAGGGAGTGGGGGGCGCCTTTAGCAAAACCCTGAAGTTTTTAAGTTGAGATTTTAAATTTTCCGGTGTTTTCTTTAGAAGAGAAGTTCAGAAAAAAAGGAACGATGCTAGCCTTTCCGATGGGATTTTCTCAACGTTTGGGGGGTACCTTTGTTGATTTCTAAGCCCGGAGTTCGTGGGGTTAACCGCGGAATTCCGTGGGTCCCACGGGCCTCTCATGTCCCCGAGAGGACTCACCCCAGTGGCCAAAGCCCCTCTTCCTTGATGATGCAGGGACCCTGCTGCCCACACGATCAGAAACTACCTTTGCCGAGGCTGGTTTGACCAATGAGAAGCCTCAGTAAACTCTACACAGGAAAGAGGCCCCTTGAGAAGCAGCAGAAATACAGACTTAAAAGTGGGGCATTTTTAAAAATTTGTTCATTAAGCACTTATGTGGTGCTTACTGCATACCAGGCACTGTCCCAAGGGCTTTGTGGATTTACGTTCATTATTAAACTCATGTAATTCCTCGTGGTGGTTGAGGTCGTCCTCATTTTATAGATTAGGAAACTGAGGCGGAAGGAAGCTAAGTGCCTGCTGGTGGGGGGGGGACCCCCGACGGTGGCTGCAGGGTGTGACCCCCGTGTAGGGACACTTGGCAAGGCGGAAAGTCAGGCGCCTGTCCCGAGGGTCTGGCTTCTGGTGCTTAAGTGTGATGAGCGGAGTTGCTCTTCCGGAAGCCACGCTTGCCTTCCACACGCATCTGGTCTATGCGCTCTGCACCTCCCCTTGTTACAGCTGCCGAGTTTTCCAGGCGAAAGCCCCGCTCCTGAAAATCAGGTCGTAAAGGGGGAGAGCCCCCCAGGGCACGAAAGCAGCCCGTGCTCACCGTGGACAGTGGGTCTTCAGTTCAAACGGTCATCTGGTCCGACCTGGGTGAGCCGGCGGTCTGTGTGCTCGCCCTGGTGTTCCACCGTGAACTTGTGTACCCAGGGCTCGTTTGCCGGGAGCCTGAGAAGGGCATGCGAAGCACGTGTCCCCCAGACTCGTGGGCTGTGCCACAGCATGTGCTGGTGCGCTGAGGAGAGCCGGGGTTCCTCAGAAACCGCTCGGCGGTGAGTGCGCAGGAAGTACCCCGCTTTCCCTTCGTGTACATCTGAATGGGGTCCTGCCAGGCAGACTCCTGCTCAACCTTCCAGGCCCCGCGCACACGGCCCCTCCCGCCCGTTCCCGTCGCAGTCACGTGCCGGGCGCAGCATTTTGACACACCGCTTGGGCTCCCGAGTCTGCCCGTCGGTGGCTCTTCTGCCATGCCCGTGCCTCCGCGAGCGGCTGTGGTCCTGGGCTCGTGTTGGTGGAGGTGTGGGGAGGTGGCCGTGGCCGTTCCCTTGGCTGCCCTAACAGATCACCGCAGGGCGGGCGGTTTAAGACAGGAGAAGCTGACCGTCTCAGCCCTGGACGCTGCACGTCCAGCATCAGGCTGCCTTCGGGGCTGAGTCCTGTCAGGGGCTCTGAGAGAGGGCCTGCGCCCCCCCTTCCTCTTCCTCTGAGCTGCTGGTGGGTCCTGGCCGACCCGGCTCCTGCAGACCCGCCCCCCCCATCTGTGTCTCTGGGCCTAAGTTCCCTCTTCTCATGAGGACACCAGTCACAGGGATTAGGGCCCGCCTGACCTCACCCTGACCTCATGTCAGCGTCACCGCATCTGCAAAGACCCTGCTGTCCCCAAGTGAGGCCCCAGTCACAGGAACCAGGGCTTGTTCGGCTTGAGCATGTTTCGAGGGACACAATTCAACCCGGAACAGGGACCGTGTGGGGGAGGGGCAGGCCAGACCAGGAGCGCCGCGGAGCAGGGGAGAAAGGGTCCGGAAGACCCGGGAGTTGTGTGTGGTCCTGCCCATGGTCTGCAAGGGGCAGGTGTGAGTCGCACGGTGGAGGGCCGGGGGGTGCCGGCTGATCCGGGGAGCCTGGGCCGGGGGCTGCAGTGGTTCAGATGGCGGTGACGAAGCACCGTTATAGTGCAGGGTGAGATGCAGGCAGGACCGTGCTTTGGTGACAGCCACAGGGGCCCCTGGGGTGGAGATGGCAGTGTCCCAGCAAAGTCCCGTGGCCCTCAGACCAAGCTGGCTGGCCTGCAGGCCAGCACCTCCCCCTGCAGCTCTCCGTGGTTTGGGGCCAGGGAGTCCCTGCAGTGGTCCCCATGCGCAGGGAGGCCGGGCCTGGGCTCCTTGGAGGGGGCCGGCCCCCGGGGCTGCTTAGCACAGGCAGTTGCTTAACAAATGTAAACGTCATGGTTACGGCTTGCTTTGGGGTTCTTGATCGCTTTTCTCTGCGGGAGGGTGGGAGGGTGTCCCGTCCTTCCATCCCCAGCACCTTGTGCGGGGCAGACAAGCTCCACGGGAGCAGGATGGAGCTGACAGGCAGGTGGGCGTCCGGGGTGTGTGCCGCCTGGGTCTGGAATAGGACAGTGACACCGGTGAGGGCAGGCGCCGTGCCCAGGGGCCGGGAACGGCAGGAGCCCAGCCAGCCCTGCCCCGCTGTCCATGCCCGGGGCGGGGGTGGGAGGGTGCAGGGGCAGAGGAGAGCCATCTGGGCTCTCAGACCTAGAACTCGTTCAAGAATGTGGGCTTATTTGGTAAGGAAGGTACATCGGCCATTTTCAAAAACTTCAGCTGTTTCCCATTTGAACATGGCCCCGGGACTCGGAGCCTCCTTGAACTTGGCCAATGGATCCCTTCCAGCAGTTGTTACCTTCCAACAGGGCGAGAGGGGGCGCTGTCTCCTCACCCCAGCCCTTGGGGCAGCCCTGGGGAGGGTGGGGCTGGTGGTGGCCCTGGGACAGCCCCGTTTCCCTCCTGTCACTTCTCTTGCTGCACCGGGGGCACACGGCACGGGGCGGGCTGACCGTGCCGCGGGTGTGCGCTCTTCCCGCTTCCCGGCAGCACCCTCCTGCCCCTCTCATCGCTGAGCCTAGCGGCTGCTGCTTCGCTGCTTCTCGCTCCGGGTGCTGTATGTTGTCTTCGTGGGCCCCGCTCTATTGGTGGGGCGCTTAAACAGCTCACTGTTCTTTCTTGTGGATCTGGAGGCTGGAAGTCTGCGATCGCAAAGCCGCAGGTTCGGCTCTGGGTTCCGGGTTCTGGGTTCCGGGTTCTTGGTGCTGGCCCCTCCGCCATCCGCACGTGGGCTCTTGCCTTCTCTGTCCTCCTGTCTTTCCTCCCACACTCTCCTTCCCGGAGATGCCTTCCCCATTTCCCGCTTCCCCAGTCCACCGGTCCCCATGTCCTGCCAGGTGAGCCGTGAGGAAGGTCCGGGGGTGTCAGCCACCTCCAGCCTGGTGGCTTCCCTGGTGGGACTCAGGGTCACACCCATCACCCTGGGGTCTGCCAGCCCAGCTGTCCCCTGTCCGCTTGCTTCTGGGGCCCTACCGCTGGTGCCCTGGCGCCTTCGGCCCTGGGGGCATTTGCTTTTTTTCATCCCTTCCTCACTGGGGGCGGATCTGCGAGGATTCGAGACTCACCCAGCGTCCACTTGGCTCCTTGACCCCCACGTCCTGGCCATTTTTCCTGAGAGTTTTCAACTTAGCTGGGCCGGGCCTCGGCGCACGAACTTCTTTCCTTCGTTTTTCTTTCTTTTTCTTTCTTTCTTTCTCTTTCTTTCTTTCTTTCTTTCTTTCTTTCTTTGGTCACATTTTTGCAACATTTTCTCATGCTGATAAGTTTTGTAACATTTTCTCATGCTGATAAACTTTGTAACAGTTTCTCACGCTGATAAAGACCTCGGGACACAAAGCTGGTTTACATCATCATCTGGTGCCACAGAACATCCCCCAGGTGCCACATCCCCCAGGCGCCACATGCCCCAGGCGCCGCTTCTTTAGCCACCCCCCCCCCCTGCCCCAGCGAACACCCTATGCAGAGTGTGGGAGCCCTACTCTGCGTGTCCTTGGAGGGAATCTGCCAGATTACGAGTCAAGGGGGCTGCAGCCGGGAAGCCGGCTTTAGGGGCAGCTTTCCGAGAACAGGAGCTCTTGTCACAGCGGTGGTGAATGTCTGCAGTGCCCTTTCCTGGTGTGTTTGAGCCCCCCTCCCCTGTCCCCAGGTGAGCCTGGCAGGCAGCTCCGGGCTCACAGCGCCCCCTGGTGGCACCCCTGCTCCTGGGCCTGGGCTGGGATTGCTGGACGTGGGGCACCACTTCCGAGGTCGGGGCAGAGTGGGAAAGCGTGGGGAGGAGGGGGTGGCGGTGGAAATAGAAATCAGAGCAAGAGGAGCCCTGCGGACTTGGAGGCCAGGGCTCGGGCGGCTGGCCGCGGCCCTGCGGTGGGGTGGGGCCAGGCCCTCCGTGTGCCCCCACCCCGCCCGTCTCTCCTTGGCGGGCAGGTGTGGGCCCAGGTTCCCGTAGGAGCAGCGCTCCCCATCGGAGCCCAGTTAGGCCTCCGTGTTGCACAGGGAGGGGCGGCCCTGGGGCAGCGTGGTGGGTGCCAGCGTGGTGGCAGGGACATGGCCCCTCTGCCCCTCGCTGTCGGGGTGCACCTGCTCGGCGGGATTCCGCTGGAGCTGAGCCCCCGCAGGGCTGGACGGCCGGGCGCAGGTTGGTGGAGACAAGCAGCATGGGCTTTTCCTTCGGGGACAGTTTCTGGGCTGAGGCCTTTGGACTGGAAGCGGCGTTTGCTGGGGGCTCAGTCCCGCTGCTCCCAGCGGGGAGGTGGCCGCAGGGACAGGCGGGGCAGCTGTGGACACGCCGCCTGCCTCTCCATCTCCTCATACATCCAGGGCTCCCTGGCCCGCCACCCCCGCCCCCAGCTGGCCGTCCGGTGTGCAGCCCCCGCTCCTCCCCGCCCCGCCCCGCCCCTCCCCTGCGTGTCTGTCCTGAAGAGGTGGCTCCAGTACGTCTTTGTGATGCTCTGCGGGGATGCGAGGTGCATCCCCATGTGCCGGCCTTCGCGCACCTCCCACCCTCCAGATGTCCTGCATCCTTGCAGTGGGCTCCTCACTCACCCTCACTGGGCAGATGCACCGTGTCGGGGCCCTAGATAAGGGGAGGGGCCTGGGGCAGTGGGGTCCCACGGCAGGTGATGGAACCTGGGCCCCACCCCGGGGGGGGGGGGTGAGGCGTGGAGAGGGCTCGGTCCTGCCAGCCAAGGTTCCATGCAGAGTGGCAGCATAGACATAGAATGCCTGCACGCTGAGGACAGGTATTGTCACGCCTCCTGAGCCACTGAGCTCGCGCCCCTCACCCCCAGCAGGGCCCCGTGGACGCGCCCCCGCCCCAGGCTCACGTCTGCTCCCCCCGCAGATGCTGGACGAGAACCACCACCTGATACAGTGCATCCTGGACCACCAGAGCAAGGGCAAGACGGCCGAGTGTGCCCAGTGAGTGCCCCTCCCTGCCTGGCTGTTGCCGGGTGGGCTCCAGTTTTGCCTAGCGTCAGGGGCATTGGGCTGCGATCCCCTAAGCCAGCGAGCAACACCCCTTGGAGGGCGGCTGGGGGTGACCAGGCTGGACACTGCGGGCGGCTCTGTGGGTGGTGGCTGGACACACCAGGAACAGCAAGCTCTGCCCAGGTAGGACCTCCAGGGCCGAACACAGTAGGTGCAGGAACTGGGCATCAGAGCCACCCAGAGGGTGGCCCGTGTGAGTGGCCGCACACCCACCTAAGGTGTCCGCAGGGTGAACTGAGCCGCTTCGTCTCCTTCCAGCGCCTCGTCAGGGTGGGGGGGCCAAGTTAGCTGGGGTCACCTGGTGGAGGGCTTATCTGCACCCCCTCTGACGAGACCCAGGGACACCTCCCCTTCGGCTACCGTCTTGGAGTCTGTACGGTGTTTTGTCATTGGACCGGAGCCCACCCTGCACCGGGCCCATCCTGGACGGCCGCCGGTCCTGTCCCCTGGGGTCCTCTGGGGCCGGCGTCCTGGCGCTGGCTGCAGGGCGAGGCTGCCCTGGGTGAACTTGGCTTTCACCCAGGGGACCGGCTGGCAGGCTCCCTAGCCCACCGTGCGCCCCTGCCCCACAGGTACCAGCAGATCCTGCACCGGAACCTTGTCTACCTGGCCACCATCGCGGACTCCAACCAGAACATGCAGTCCCTGCTCCCCGCCGTGAGTGCCTGGGGCCAGGGTGGGGGGTGGGTTGTGGGTGGGGCCCTGCCCCGGGCTGCTGGCCAGGTGGCCGAGGTTGGAGGGCTAACCTGGCACAGCCAAGGTCCCCGACAGGGTGCGGCAAGGGGCAGGTCCTCCTGTCGCGAGGGAGGTTGGTTGGACGCATCCCCGGAGTGACTGCTGGTTGGTGGTGGTTCCCTGAGCTCATCGTTCTCCCCACTCGCTCCTGCTGCTGCAGCCGCCCACCCAGAACTTGAACCTGGGCCCTGGAGGCCTGTCCCAGAGCGGCTCCGGCCAGGGCCTGCACCCGCAGGGCAGCCTCAGCGACGCCATCGGCACCGGCCTGCCCCCGGCCTCCCTCATGCAGGGCCAGATTGGCAACGGTGAGCCCCCTGGGGTGCGGTTTGGGCTTGTGGTCAGGGCTGGCCACCACGGCACCAGCACGGGCTCCCGGGTGGCCCCGCAGGGCTGGGGGCAGGCACCCTCATGCTTCCCCTCACCCCCCGCCCCCGCAGGTCCAAACCACGTGTCCATGCAGCAGACGGCACAGAGCACGCTGCCCACGACCTCCATGAGCATGTCGGGCAGCGGCCACGGGTCAGGGCCTGGCTACAGCCACTCGGGACCCGGCTCGCAGAGCGTGCCCCTGCAGGGCCAGGGCGCCATCGGCAGCTACGTGTCTCGGGCCAACATCAACATTCAGTCCAACCCAGGTGACGCCCTGCCCGGCCCCGGGCCCACACACACACCTGTCTGTCTCTGGGGCCCCGTGAAGCATGCAGGTCACGTGCGGGCTGCCCTCCTGCTGGACACTGGGCCGAGGCTGCAGGGAGCAACGGACTGCCCTCTGGGACCATCCCCAGGGCTGGGGGTTGGGTCCAGGTCAGGCAGGGCCCGGCGTTGGGGGCCGAGGCCGCTCCCCACGGCGGCTCAGGGAAGGCTCTGGGGAGGGCATCCGGTGCCTGCTGGGAGGACAGGCCAGGGCCACTCGGGTGGGGGGACAGTGGGCGGAGCGGAGGAGTGGGAGGGGGAAGGGCGGCCCAGTGGCCTGGGCTGAGCTCTTGGGGCACCAGGCCCAACCTGTGACGGCCCTCGGGCGACAGATGGCGGGCCCCAGAGGCTCCGCGCGGGAAGGGCGGTGAGGCACCCTCCCGATTCTTGGCGTGAGTGATGCGCTGAAACGGAGCAGGTTCTGCACGTGCTGAGTCGAGTAAAGGATGTCACCGCGACGGGCGTCCCCGTCCCGCGGTGCTGGGTGTCGCCGCGCCAGAGGGTTCTGAGCGGGGACGGGAGTGGACAGGCCAGGTGTCGAGGGGGCGTTGTCCGAATGCCGCGCAGGGTGAGCGTTGGCACGGAGGATCGATCGCTGGCAGGGAGCGTGTCGGGGACGAAACAGGGCCGTCTCGGGCCTGGGCGGGCTTGTGGGGACGCGCCCCGGGAGCCTCTCGGGGCGACTCGGTCTGTCCTGTCCCCCAGTGTCCATGATGCACCAGCAGGCCGCCTCGTCCCACTACCCCTCGGCGCAGGGCGGGAGCCAGCACTACCAGGGCCAGCCGTCCATCGCCATGATGGGCCAGAGTGGGCAGGGGAGCGGCATGATGGGGCAGCGGCCCCTGGCGCCCTACCGGCCCTCCCAGCAAGGTACCGCCGGGTGTGGGGGTGACACCGTGGGCGTCCGTCGTCATCTGCATGGAGGACGCGGGGGTCGGGGCTGGGTGGGGCCAGTACCTCCCCGGGGGGTGAGGCTGGAGCCCCCTGTGGGGGTCGCGGGCAGGTGCATGGCCGCGGAGGGGGTGGGTCACCGCGTCTAAGTGGACAGTCCGGGGTGTTGAGGGCTGGGTGCGGGGACAGTGCCCTGGCGTCCCCAGGGTGGCTGGGTGGGCCCGTTGGGGAGGAGCTGGGGGGCGGAGGCCCCGAGGTCACGCCGCCCACCCGCCCGCCGGTCTGCAGGGTCCTCGCAGCAGTACCTGGGCCAGGAGGAGTACTACGGGGGCGAGCAGTACGGCCACAGCCAGGCCGCCTCGGAGCCGCTCGGCCAGCAGTACTACGCCGACGGTGAGGCTTCGGGCCGCCCGCCCGCCCGTGCAGCAGCGTCCAGGGTCCCCGAGCTTGGGTGTGGCTGGGCCGTGTCCAGTCTCTGCCCGGAGGCACTCCCCGCACTGGCTGCAGCCGCTCACCTCCGGGGGCTGCTCCCCTGTCGCCCCGCGAGGCAGCTGAGTCCCAGGCGGGGGCCGTGCCGCCCTCCGAACAGGTGGCTGTGGACACTTGAGGGAGGGACACGGTGGCCCGGTGAAACGCCTCAGGACAGCGACGGACCTGGTCTGCTTGGCCAGGCTCGTCCCCTGTGGCTCCCAGCTGCTGGGCAGAGCTTCTGCCAAGATGCCCCTCTTCGCTGTCCCATTGCAGTCGTCTTTCATCGCCCCAGGGTTTTCGGAGTTGGCTTTCCCAGTGGTCAGAGGGGATGGCTGGGGAGGGGGCGGACTCCCGGACGGGGACCCGGCATGACTGGGGCGGGGCTGAGACCAGCGCTGGGCCTCCGAGGGGCCGCCCCCAGAGCAGACGGCAGGATGGGGGTCCTGTGGTAACACTGACATCCGGCAGCCACCGGCAGTTGTCACGCCCCCGGGCACTGAGCGTAGTTGGTGCTCACGGAAGCCCGTGGGCAGCATCGGCGTTTCACTTAGGTGGACCGACCGTGGGCGCGGTCTCTGGGGACCGGTGCGTGCCCAGCGCTGGCCACTGCCCGCCCCCACAGGGCTGCCGTCTGGCTCAGGGCTGTGCCCCGCCGGGCCTGGCGGGCAGGCCCCTGACCGCGGCCGCCCCTGCTTGCAGGGCACGGGGACTACGCCTATCAGCAGTCGTCCTACTCGGAGCAGAGCTACGACCGGTCCTTCGAGGAGTCCACGCAGCACTACTACGAGGGCGGTGAGGGGGCAGCACGGGGCCCGGGAGGGGCGGGGCCCAGGGGGCGGGGCCCAGGCACCGCCTGGCAGGCTCAGCGGGAGGCAGAGCTCCGGAAGCTGGGAGGTTCGACGGTTCTTTTTTAGCGTTTCCGAACCCCTCGAAGTGAACGCCAAAAGTGCTGTCTGGGTTGCCGTCCCTGAAATCAAAGGGCCCAGACCCTGCCCCCCCCAACCCAGTCCCATGGCTGCAGAGCCGGCATCCCGGGTTCTTCTCGGGTTTCACCCGTGGCGGCCGGCGCACGTGCCTGTGGGTGCGCATTGGGAGCAGCAGGGACAGCTCCTCCCGGAAACGGCCCCCGCGGGGTCCCCGAGGTGCCGCCCGGCTCGGACTTGGAGAGCGGTGGTTTTGTAGAAGGTGTCAGCCAGCCAGGCGACCACCCGTCCGTCCGTCCGCCCCGCCTGCCTGGTTTGCGGTGCCGTCGCTGACACACAGCGTCTCCGCCCCCCAGGGAACTCGCAGTACAGCCAGCAGCAGGCGGGGTACCAGCAGGGGGCGGCCCAGCAGCAGGCGGGCTACCAGCAGCAATACCCCAACCAGCAGAGCTACCCGGGCCAGCAGCCAGGCTACGGTAAGAGGGGCGCCGCCCTCGGGCACAGGCCTAGGACTCGTTTACTTGGGGGCAGTGTCAGGTTTGTGGAACAGCCTCCTGTCATTGTCCTCGTCCGACCACCGTGACCCCGAGGAGTAGGCGATGAGTTCATGAAAAGTGGGTGCAGGGAGTGTCCCTAAAATCCCTCTGTCCTCACCTGCAGCGTCTTAGTTTAGCTTACACTTGACCCCACACCACCGACCCAACCAGAGCCAGCTGTCCCTCTGTGCACCGCGTGCCGCGGCCTCCGATCCGGCTGTGCCTCTGAGGGAGCCTGCTGAGGCCGCTGGGTCTCTCCGCCTTCCCTGCCCCCGACACCTCCGGGGACACTCTGGGAAATCGGGTGTCCTGGTGACCCCGCCCATGAGTGTTCTTGTTAGGCCCACAGGTGCCGCCGGCGCGGTGAGGCGGGAAAGACAGGTCAGGGCTCTGGCTCAGCCTTTTACAGCCGTGACTGTCTGAGTGGTGTCTGCTGCAAACTTACTCGGCCTTCCTGGGTCCCCCCAAAGCCTTCAGCTTAGTCCCCTGCAGGCAGGATGGCTCTCTCTTTCTTTCACACGTGTGTTCCCTGGTCGCTGTGACCTCACTCGGTGGTAGTGACCGCCGTGAGTGACGGGAAGTGCTCAGAACACCCGGTGGGGGTGCGGGGCAGCGGCCGGTGCTGGTGGGTGTGAGCGCTCTCACCGCGCCGCCTCTGCCACGGAGGCGCGGGTCCCCTGTCCGCAGCCTGCCAGGCAGCCTCATGGCTGCTGTGTCCCCAGGCCCGGCCCAGGGAGCCCCTTCGCAGTACTCCAGCTACCAACAAGGCCAAGGCCAGCAGTACGGGAGCTACAGAGCGTCGCAGACCGGCCCATCCGCGCAGCAGCAGCGGCCGTACGGCTACGAGCAGGCAAGCGTTCCGGACGTCTCCCCACGCGCAGGGCCACGTGTCTGTCTGCACGGAACGCAGGCTCCTCCGGGCTCCCTCGGAGCAAGGAGATGAGCGGGCGGGCTCCTGTGGAGGTCCCTTGCAGAGTCCCTTGCAGAGTGTTCCTCTCTGGCCCTGTGAGGTTTTTAACACTTAACCTCCACGCGCAGTTCACTTTGGTCGGACGGCTGGCTTTTTGTGTCCTCAGCCCACGCAGACCCCAGCGTTCTCTCCGGCCGCGGTGCCCTCTGCCGCGTGCTGGGGACACATGGTGACAAGATACAGGCAGCCGCACTTCTAGAGACTGGGCCTCGTCAGACAAAGCCGGGCGCGGCCTGGGTGCGGGATGGAGCCGGGCAAATTGTTCCGGGAAGAGGACCTAGGGGCCAAGGGACAGAGGGACGGGTGGCGGGGTGGCCGACAGGGGCACGGGGACCCTCGGCGGAGAAAGCCGGCGACCGCCCTGTTTGCAGATGTGGGCAGGAGGCCGTCTGCTTGTTTGCCTGTCACACCTCCTTCCTGTCATGTCCCCCACATGGGCGGGGCGGGGGGAGCTCCTTACACTCGTGACTGGGGCGTATAACTCCTCTCCTGGTCTCTTTCAGGGCCAGTATGGAAACTACCAGCAGTGAGGGACAAGCGTCCTTGGTGGAGCCTTGTGCTGGCGTGTCCACCCGGCACAGCCGGGCCTGTGGCAGCTCTGATGACGTGTGGCCTGTCAGTTGCCCCTTCGCCCCCCGCGTGTCGCATGTGAAGCGTGCACCTTTCATGCTGGGTATGACGCCGAGCGTGTGCCGAGGCGCGGGACCGCGCTCCGGTGGTGTGACGTGCCTGGTGCTGTGTGTAGTGTCATATGTCCCTACGGTAACGGGGAGGTTGTCCCTTTTTGTCCCCCCTCGGTGTGTCTAGCTAGCTTTAGGGGTCCTCTCGTCATCAGCGTGTTCTGCGCCCAGCGATGGGGCAGCTGCCTGCAAGATGCCATTGTCAGTGTTTCCACGTAGACCTTGGGCCCAGACCTCCTCACGCAGCTGTGACGTGGGTCGCAAACGCGTCCCTCGACCTGCGGGCGCGGCCCTGGGCGCACCTCCCCCCGGGCCGCGGTGGGGCAGGGGCTCCAGCCGTGGTGGGTCGGCTTCTGGTACAAGCTACATCTGCTCCCCCGGGGAGGCCGCGCCCGAGCTGCCCCGTGGTTTCCAGCGATCGCCCATTGCTTGTGTCTCCAGCCCATTCCATTCACCCGGAGGGTTTCCTGTGCGTGCTGCCAAGGTAACGAGGGATCAAAGACTGCGCGCCGAGGCGCATCCGCGCAGGCTGCAATCCAGCCTGACCAGGAAGCTGTGGGGTGATGGCCGGCAGTGGGGGGAGCTCTCTGGCATCGCCCGGGCTCCGGCGCTTGTTGATCTGATGGTCATTTTGGGGGTTTGAATATGTGATATGCCCCATTCTAAACTTCTAGCTTAAAATAGTGACGCCGGATTTTCCACGCAGTGGAGTTGTTCGTTTTATTTCTTCCAGGACCTGCTTGTTTAGCTATCCAAGCAAGCAGGCAGGGTTTTTTGTTTGTTTGTTTTGTTTTTTGAGGGATATCTGAAATTCACATCTCTTATTTTTTTAAAAAAAGATTTTATTTATTTACTTTTTAGAGAGAGGAAGGGAAGGAGAGAGAAACATCAACGTGTGGTTGCCTCTCACGCCCCTCCCTGAGGACCTGGCGTGCAACCCAGGCATGTGCCCTGGAATCGAACCAGCGACCCTTTGGTTCGCAGGCCAGCAGCACTCAGTCCACTGAGCCACACCAGCCAGGGCCACATCTCTTTTTTAAAAAGAGCCCCACTGAGTTTACTGTGCTTCCTAGTGAAAAGGAAAGGGTTTATAGAGAGAAATTTGAGTAAGTTTTACATTCCCAGGATGTTAAATCTCATTTAAATTCTGTGCAAACATTGAAGACACCTCACTGGGAAAAAAAGTCTGGGTCAGGAAAAACCGTACATTTCTCTAAGTAATACTGACACTTTATCAATTTTTACTTGGATAATAATGCCCACTTTTCCTGTAATCCTTTACAAACGTCCTTGGATAGTGCTGACGTATTTTGAAGAACAACCAAGAAAATACAAAAAATAGCCAATTCTTTACACATCTGGTCTCCCGGGATAAAAGCATTTATTTTGTGGGTGTATGGGTGTGAAAACCCTAAACACTGGTATGGGCTTAAAAGTACACCATCTGGATTAAAGCACCGAGCGGGAGTCCCTAACTGCTGAGTGACAGGCATTGGCGGTGTCATCTCCCCTGACCTTCTTGCTTTTTTCCTGACAGGTTTCGTAGAACTAATTTGCAAACTCAATCAAGGACTAAAATTTCCCACTGAAAATGTTAAACATTTTAGAAAACTGTGAAACTAGTCTGTTTTTATTCCTTGCCATCCTGGGCATACGCCGTGTGTGTGTGTGTGTGTGTGTGTGTGTGTGTGTGTGTGTGTGTGTTTTGTTTGTTTGTTTAAGTTTGTTGTGTACGAATACTTTTTGAAAAGAAAGGGCACTGAAAAGTTACCCCGAAACTTCCACCTGAAATGTCTTACATTAAGAATTTCTTGAATGTTGTGTATATATTTTAAAAAGCACTTTGTGAGATCGTTTGTACATTTATTTCCTTAATTTATACATGATTTTTGGTGTTAATATATTTAAGGATTAATAACAGAATATTTATTTAGTGTGTTGTCCGTTTTTTAAGTAATATTGTGGGGAAAGTGAAGGCAGCAGCTGTGTCATTCGCTGTATTACTAATTTTCTCCTGCGTGACCCGAATGTTTGCAAAAGCTTAGGCTGAGATGAACTGTCGGCGGCGCAGGGTGGGGGGTGGGGCTTCGTTGTCATGACTACTTCAGCAGAAGGCCCGCGGAGATGCCAAGGAAAAGACTCGGGAATTGACGCTGTCCTCGCCCCCGTTGTCCTTGACACCCGGCAGGTCACAAATTTGAAAAGTGACCGGTTTTCAGACGCGCTGACAGCTTCATATCGCCATGCAGAAACGCAGCACCCACGGGCCGGCCCCAGACCTCCAGCGAAGCCGGACGGCTCCGAGAGCTGGGGCCTGCGCCAGCCTCGTGTTGGGCGCCCACTCACGAACTGTGCCGAGTGGAGGGCCGTTTCTGTCTCCGTTTTCAACTGTTCGCCTATTACTTCATTTCTATTTATTGAACAGGACGGGATTCGTCTTATTTGTGAGCCCAGCGCATTATTTTGAAGATCGTCTTTATTTCATTGTTTTCCCCCAGCCAGAATTTGGCGTATAAATTGTTTATGCTTTTGGTGTAATTAATAAACTGGTTCTTCAAAAGTCATCCTAAAAAGTGAGTTTTCGCGACGTCAAAAGGCTGGGTGCGTCTTGATTTGTACCAGGACCCAGGTGACGGTCTCCATGGAGAGTCGCCTTCCAGGGGAACCTGTTACCTGGGCAGTGTCCAGCGGGCCTCCGGCGGCCTAAGGGCAGGCAGTCCGGTGCAAATGACAGCCCGCGGCGGCAGGGAACTGACCCCGGGCGCTGGGTCCACAGCGTTACGCGACGGGGAGGTAACCCGAGACC
The DNA here is from genome assembly GCA_004027475.1 of Anoura caudifer. Lineage (NCBI taxonomy): Eukaryota > Metazoa > Chordata > Mammalia > Chiroptera > Phyllostomidae > Anoura > Anoura caudifer. The sequence goes on from PVKU01002751.1 coordinate 89,896, forward strand.
CACCTGATCCAGGACGGAGAGGCAGCTCGCGGGCCGCTGGCCGAGGCGGGGGGCGCCGAGAAGGCGGACTGGGGCTGGAGGGAGCGGCGCTGGACGGCCAGGCCCGGTCTCCCGCCGTCTCGATTCGGTCCCCGGTCTCGCGCTCCCACGGTCCAGACCCCGCAAGGTCCGTCCCCAAACCCTATATCCCGAGACCCCGCTCGACTCAGACTCGGCGCGCCGGAGACGCCCCGCGCAGGCGCAGTCCCGGCCAGCCCCGGAAGTAACCGCGGCCGCGACGGCCGTGCCCCCGGAAGTGATGTGACCTTCCGCGTGGGTGAGTGCGAGCGCGGGGTCTGTGGCCTTTGGGGGCTCGAGCGGGGGTGGGGGAGCGCGCCGGGAGCACGGAGGGACCCAGAGGCGGGTGCAGCGGCGCCGGCTGGGTGACCCGCCATCTCCGTCCTGCGCGTAGAGGGACGGTCACCGCGGGCGTGAGCGCGGACCCGTGGAGAGCTGGCCCGGGCTTCCGGCGGTGCGCGCGAGCGACCGGTCCGTGGGTTCCACCTGCCGGGTCCTTCCGCCCCTGGTGCGCGCACCCAAACCGAAGGGGAGGGAGAAAGACATCAATGTGTGAGAGAGACAACGATGAGTCGCCTCTCGCTCGCCCCCCCCCCCGAGCGGGGACGACCCGCTCCCCAGGCTTGTGCCCCGACCGGGAATCGAACCGTTGACCCTTCGCAGGTCAGGGTTCAGTCCAGTCAGCCGCACCAGCCAGGGCTGGATGTTTCTTTATAATCAGTGGCACAGAGTAACCTCAGCAAGCACGCACCAAGTTTTGATAAACATTTCATTGAACAAAAATAAAGTTTTATTGCCAATGCAGCTCTCCAAGGGTGGGCCGTTCTCCAGTGAGCTCACTGGCCACGCGGGGCCCGCAGCCTGACCTGCACGTCTATGTAGCAGCGGTCAGAGGTCTCGCATTCACACTGGTCAGCGGGTGGGGATCCGCCTGGGCTTGGGGAAGGAGGAAGGGGAAGCCGAACGCGATGCTTTTCCACACAGGTTCGCGCTCAGAGCCGTTTGATTTTTCTGAAATTATCCTCCCGAGGTGGTTGTGTGTGCATAACTACACTTTGAAGATTCCTGCTGTGAAATTCAGCCCAGCACCCTGCCAGCGAGGCCAGAGGGCTCTGGGCCAGCCGCGACACCTGGGTCTCAGTCTCCTCTGCTTTAAAATGGGCATAAAGCCCTGGCTGGTGTGGCTCAGTGGATCAAGTGTGGGCTGAAAACCAAAGGGTCACCAGCTCGATTCCCAGCCAGGGCACATGCCTGGGTTGCAGGCTGGGTCCCCGGTGGGGGGGGCATGTGAGAAGCAACCACACATTGATGTTTCCTTCCCTCCCCTTCTCTTTAGAAATAAATAAACCTTTGAAAAAAAAAACAAAAATAATAATAATAAAATAAAATGGGCATGAAAACATGCATGGGTCAGGAGTTATGCCCCCCACCGCGTAGACTAACTTAAGGAGGGTTTTTAAAGGGAGAGTGTGGGGAAACGGAGGTGATGTTTCAGCCTGGAGCGGTGATGGTGGACTTGTGTCCACCCCTAGATGCTGAAGCCTAAGGGGAGGGGCAGTTACAGAAGCCCGCGGGGCAGGCGGGGCTCCCCTTCAGTCTGGCCTGGTTGGGCCTCCTGCTCCTCCCTCCAGTCTGCCCGAAGACGAGGGAGCCGAGGGGAGTCAGGTGGGGCAGGCCCTTGAAGCAGCAGCGAAAGTGGGTCTGAAAGAGCAGACAAGGCACCCCACGCGCACGACTGCCCCTCATGCCGTGGTCGAGAGGAGTAAGCCTGCGGGGGAGTCTCTGCACAAGGTTCAGCAGGGGTTCCTGGCCAGGGGTCGCTGCCGTGGCCCGGCAGGGCCGAGCTTCACGCTCCACGGGGCCAAGCAGCGGCTCCGGAGTGCAGCCCTTGCCCGTGCCGAGTTGCTGCCGGCAGCCTTTCTGAAGCCCCATCCTGCAGTCGAGGTGTGTGCGGCTCGGACCTGGGCTGCCCCACAGGCTCGCCCCCCCCCCCCCCCCCCGCCCCCAGCTGGAGACGCGGCTCTGAGTTCCCACTGCGCAGTGTAGGTGGTCAGTGTCAACCGGCGCGGCCCCGTCGGGCTTTCTGTGGCTGCGGACACCTTCCCGTCTGGGCTGTGCCGGTCGGTGCCCATCAGCCACACGTGCCAGTGAGCGCTTGGAATGAGGGACTGAGGTTTTGCGTTTTTTAAATGTTTAATTGACTTAAACCAGGGGTGTCAAACTCGTTGTCACTGGGAGCCACATCAGCCTCACGGTTGCCTTCAAAGGGCCGAAATAACTTCAGGACTGTGTAAATGTAACTACTCCTTAACTGTTAAGGAGCTGAAATCACACTTGGCCCTGTGAAGGCCACCGTGAGGCTGATGTGGCCCCCGGGGCAAATGGGTCTGGCACCCCTGACGTAAACGGAGCAGCCACGTGGGGCTGGTGGGCACCTCTTTGGGCAGCGTAGGTGCAGCATTAGAAAGACAACGAAGAGATCGCGGCGTGAGGCACAGCTGAATGTGTTCAGCTGGCAAGGGGGTCCCGCCCAGGTACAGGCGCAGGTGCCTTCAGAGACGGAGAGGGGGAGGGGGAGGCCTCTGGCGGCCTTGCTGTGGGTCAGCTTCCCACCTGCTCTGCCCTCCTTCTTCAGGTGTCGTGTCCTCAGGGCCGGGGCCTGGTGTCTGACGCGGCGGCTGCAGAGGCGGCATGGCTTCCCAGCGGGCTGAGCATCAGTGTTGCTGATCGGTGAGCTGAGTTTTTCTTTCCTCCAACGGCCTGTTTCCACACCCCGCCCCTGCCTGTCCCGTCCCCCAGTCCAGGGGCAGGTCCCTTGGGCTCTCCTGCCTCAGTTTCCTCCTCTTCTTTACCAGGCTGCTCGGAGGGCTCGATGACCTAATCCCCGACAGACAGGCAGGCCCAGCTCCCGCGAACGGGGAGGCAGAGGTTTCGAGTGTTTGTCACCAGACATGCACAGGGACTTCTTTGTGGCTGGTGTTACCGCCAGTGCAATCGCGTTCCGCTCGTTTATGAGACGACCGTTGGTTTTGTGTGTTACTCCTGTAACCTGCGACCGTGTTCGGCTCACACGTCCTAGTCGAGTTTTACGGATTCCTGTGGAACAGACCTTCTGCAGTTTGTCTCTCCTTTTTTAAAAAAAGCGTGAAGACAGCGTGTGCTGAAGCAGCGGGCACTGGGCAGTCAGCGGGCCGTGGGCTGTGGGCCTCTGTCGGGGTGACCGTGTCCCCTCCACTCCCAGTTAGGTTTCGTGTCTCTGCTCATGGGTGGGTGTGACATCTGTCCGACACGTGTGGTGGCCGGTGCGGGGTCTGACTGCTGGTGACCCTTGTGTCCCAGGGGTCTTCCTGTGTGGTCCTCAGGTGCATCTGCTGGGCGCATCTGGACTCGGCGATGTCAGGGTCGTCTGCATCGATGGTCACCAGGGCTCTGGGCGGTGACCGCCTTTCTGTGGCGTCAGATATGGGCCTGGGCTCCTCTGGCCCCGTGACACGGGTCGGGCGTGGTCTCACTTGCTCTGATCCCTGAAAAGGTTCACAGCAGGTTGCTGTCACTCCCTCATTGACTGTTTGGCAGAATCGACCCACGAAGCGGCCTGCGTCGGGCGTTTTCTCTGGGGGAATGTTCTTTCGTAACCACTCCAACTGCTTGAGGAGTTCGGGGCGACGGAGACCGGCTGTTTCTTCGTGGTCTGGGCGGGACGTGCCGAGTCCGTGGGCTCGGGCCGTTCCCGGGGTCCTTCTGCCCCTCGCCGCGTGCAGGGCCCCCGCTGGTGACACGCCGTCAGCTCCTGGCACGGTCGGTCCCGTGTTCTCACTCTCTCCGTCCCTGCAGCCAGGGCCGCGCGGCTCTGCCTGTGTTGTCCGTGGGCCAGGTCGGGGCAGCTGCACGTCTCCCATCTGTCGGTTTTCGGTTTCGGTTGCTTCTGTCTTCGCCGCCGCCTCCCTCCCGTTTACCTTTGCTCTCTGCTCTCTGCACCGGGGGCCTTACGCCATCGATCTCAGACCTTGCTTGTTACTCGAGAGAAGCATTCAGGGCTGCGGCCGCTGCCCCTTGACCCAGCCTCACTTTCTGCGCTTCGGTGACCCACGGTGCGCTGCCCTTCAGAAACGGTGGGCGGAGAATCCGGAAGCGGACAGTCCACGAGGTTTAGAGCGCATGCTGTTCTAGCAGCGCGACGAGGTCCCTTGCCGTCCGTTCCATCCCCCTGGGACGTGGATCCGCCCTGGGACCAGCGTCCCCGTGCTCCCTGACCGTCGGTCCCATGGTAGCCGCCTTAGTTACGGGAGAGAGCGCGCGTGTGTGCACACCGTTCGGTAACTTCGTGCGTGTTGTTACACGGTTCCATTTTATTAGTCGTTACTGCCGTTAGCCTCTCACTGTGTCTGATTTATAAACCGAAGTTTATCATAGGTACGAACTGTAAGAAGAAACACAGCATCTCTACGGCTCCATCCTACGCAAGGGTTTGGGCACCACTGGGGGGTCTTGACATGTGTCCCCCCAGATGGGGGTGCGGCCATGTGAGTTCCCCTCCGAGCACCACGCGAGCTGCTTCCCATGAGCTCTAGCACGTTCTTGCGTGATTACGCAGCTCAGAATACTTTCCGACTGCCCCTCCGACTTCTCCTTCTGCCGCCGGGTGATTCAGAGGGGTCGTCTCACCCCAGATCGACAGTGAAACCGCACGAAGTGACAGCAGCGCATCCGCGGGGACGTGTGCTTCTGCGGGGTCTTGATCTGCAGCACTGACTCCCCTTGTGAGGTTTTCGCCCAGCGGGTGTCGCTGGGGAGAGTCCCGGGCGCGGGAGGGTCCTGGTGCGCCCCCTGTGCGCGCACGCACCCACGCACGTCCTGCGCCTCAGGGGCCTGCGGGCTGACGGGGCCCATGGCCCACACGACTCAGGCTCCTGTGCGCGGGGTGATGGGCCAGCGGCACAGCTGTCCATTTACTGCTCTGTTTCAAGAACACACGCCGAGGTTTCCGTTTGCTCGGTGGTCAGGCCCCTCATTCTGCCAATCTGACTTTTGTTTTTAGGGCCATGATGCCTTCAAGGCTGTTCTCGGCAGGATGGTGGGGCGCATTGGAGGGCCTGGGGCGCTGGAGTCTGCCCACCAGGGCAGCCCTCTGCCGGCCCCTCCCTCGGCCCGGCACCCCCCGGCGGCTGTCCAGCGGCTGCGCAGGCCAGGCCAAGGCGCCCCCCGGGAAGAAGCTGATCTCGGAGAAGAAACTGGTGAGCGAGCTGGCCCGCGGGGCGGGGCGGGGCGGGGCGGGGCGGGGCCTGTCCGCAGCCCCGCCCACCGGGCTCTGTTTCCCCCTGTGTCTGTGGTGTCTTCGTTTGTGCTGCCGGCGCGATTGAACGGACACAGGTAGCTCTTGGAAAGGAACGAAGGCCTGAGCTCTGCAGACGCTGCCCGGGCGCTGGGACGGTGCCCGAGGTCTGATGAGGCTCCTCTCCTTGGGCCTGCGGGCTTCCGCACGGGTCTTTCCTAATTTAGCAGAACGTGGAGGAGCTTGAATTAAATGCGGGAAGAGCTGCGCTTCCTTTCGGCCCCCACCTCTCTTGCCTCGAATTGGGGCTCAGAGCAGCGTCCCCGCCCCCCCGCCCCCCGGGCTCCTCAGGGTGGTTTTGGTGATGCTGGCAGACAGCGAAGTAGGAGTCTTTAAAATAGTAATTCAAGGTCTTTCCATGTGATGGTGCCAAAGAATCTTTAAATATTCGTGTTTTCTTAAAAAAAAAAAAAAAAAAAAGGACCTGGGGATGAAATGGTGGGGGGAGGGGCTGATGCCCTGGGCCTGGGGGAGGGCTGGGCGGTGGCCCGTCTGTGCACGCAGAGCCAGGATGGACGGCTGGCCGGCGGGCACCGTGGTGGCCCACCATGTCATGGTGTGAGGGGACAGTCGCTGAAGAGTAACCTGCTTCCTGTCAGCCCCTTAGCTAGACTGAGCCCCCCGAGGGACCCGCAGGGACACCTCCCATTGGAGAGCCCACTGCAGGCTGCAGAGGCGCATGTCAGGGGGCGGCGTGAGTGACAAGCGCCCCGGCCCTGTGCTCTCTGCAGAAAAGACACTTCGTGGACCATCGCCGGGTGCTGGTCCGGGGGGGCCGTGGAGGCAACGGAGTGAGCTGCTTCCACAGCGAGCCCCGGAAGGAGTTCGGGGGCCCCGATGGCGGTGATGGCGGCAGCGGCGGCCACGTCATCCTGAGAGGCAGGTGCTGGGGCGGGGGTCGGGGGGCGGCAGCGCGGGCTGGTGTGTGCGTCTGGGGGCAGGAAATGTCGACCGTCTTATCCTGACGGCCACTGAGTTCCAAAGTTGACGGACAGCATCATTTTTGTTAAGTTATGTGGATGTCCGCATTTAAATAAGGTACCAAAACCCAACTTTGATAGCAGGGGTTTTTGTTTTGTTTTGTTTTGTTTTGTTTTTAAATTTAATCTCAGGGGTACAGAGAAGCCTTCCCATCAGGAACCCCAAGTTCCAGCACGGTGCAGGGTAAACATGGAGCTGGGGTAGCGTCCTCACTCAGCGTGGCCGGGCACAGATGCTCGGTAAACTGGAGACTTAGTAAACATCCCCGCAGGAAAATGTAGCTATTTTAACATCGTAAACATACGCAGCATAATGAAGTGTAGCTATTTTTAAATTGATGGCACGGCTGATTTTGAAATGTTCAGAAATTGCATTTTTTGGAAGAAGGTAAGCATGTAGCTTTGTGAAGTGGCTCTGGGAACGTCTGCTACAGTCTCGCCCTCCGTCTTCCTGCCCGTCCTTGGTGGCCCTGAAGTGCACGGAGGAGCGGGGACGTCACAGATGGGCCGGCGTGCGGCCATCCCCGCGGTGACGCGGAGGAACAGGAAGGCTCTCCCTCTGATTCCAGTCGATCGGCAACTGAAGTCCCTGTCCACGGTCCTGTCCCGGTATCAGGGCTTTGACGGACAAGACGGTGGCAGTAAGAACTGCTTTGGGCGAAGCGGCGCCGTCCTCTACGTCCAGGTGAGCCCCAGCCGCAGCGCCGCCTGGCGTGAGTCGAGCCCTCCCAGGCTCCCCGGTCCGGCCGTGGCCCCCGGAGCCCACGGCCTCAGCCCGACAGCCGTCTCCCCCGGTGCAGCCCCGGCCCGGGCGTTGTGCTGACTTGATGGGGCTGATGATGGCATGGGGCCGTCCGAAGTCACAGAGCCACTGCGTTTACAGAGGGGGCCCCCCTCGGCCCCCTCCCCGTGGGCCCTCTGAGGGAGGGGTCCCTGTTCTCGGGTTAGCTCGGCGTTCCCGACGCGTCGGCTCACCCCGGGTGGTAGAGGCGCTGTGTGAAAAGCCACCTGTGCGTTTTATCCTCGGGGGGCGGGGACCTCTTCCTGGGAACTCCCGGCTGCTTGGACGGACGGTGCGTGGCTCTGCCTGCCGCACCCCTCACCCCGCCCGCGTCCCCTCCCCAAACTGGGAAGACACACCTGGTCCGGCCTGACGATCACCGCCTCACTTCCTAGGTCCCCATGGGCACGTTAGTGAAGGAAGGGAACGAGGTTGTGGCCGACCTGTCGCACCCAGGGGACGAGTACCTCGCTGCCCTGGGCGGGGCCGGAGGAAAGGGCAACCGCTTCTTCCTGGCCAACGACAACCGCGCACCCGTCACCTGCACCCCCGGGGAGCCCGGGCAGGAGCGGGTCCTCTCGCTGGAGCTCAAGACCGTGGCCCATGCTGGCATGGTGGGTGTCCCCGGGAGCCCCGGCGGGGGGAGGGCGCTGGAAGACTGGTTTTGGGGGGTGGGCGGCTGCCGGCCTGCGGGAGAGCAGCAGCTCGCCTTTCTCCGGCCGGGCGGCACCCGGGCCTGAGGCTCACCCCGACCTCGGTCTGGCACAGGGGAGGTGGCAGCATGTCCCCCTGTCTGGCAGGTCGGGTTCCCCAACGCAGGCAAGTCCTCGCTCCTCCGGGCCATTTCGAACGCGAAGCCTGCCGTGGCTGCCTACCCGTTCACGACCTTGAACCCCCACGTCGGCATTGTGCACTATGAGGACCACCAGCAGGTAGCAGGTGGGCTTCCAGAACTCTCTCAGAAGGTGGGGGCTCGGTGAGGTGGGCCGTTCGGAGTCTGTGGAACGGGGAGCTGGTCTTCGGGTCTGTGTCCGCACCAGGGTGCGTGCTTCCTTCCCGCCCGCCCGGCGTCTGCGTTTTCTAACCTGAGGAGGCAGCCCGGCTTTGGCAGTGGTCCCGCGCCGTCCTGAGAGGAGGAGTCTCTTCCCAGGAGGTGATGGCCCGTGAAAGCAGCAGGCCTGGGGGTGGCCGCGCGGTCCCCGCCGCACTTCCTGTTACAGAAGGGCCGCCGAGCCAGCTCCCCCTTTAAAATCACATCTGGAGCCGGGAGGACTGGAACGTGCACTTCCGGTCAGAAACTGTTCCTCATGGGAGGGCCCGACCCCGTGCCTGTCACCCAGACGCTTCTTGGCATTTTGTGAAACTCAAAGCTGAGATGCTTCGGTGGCAGTTGGCCTGAGAGTCACCAAGGCAGTAAGTCAGGTGGCTGAGGTTTAAGGTGTCCCTTGAAAGGAGTGCCTTAGACCTTGGGACGGGGCCCGGCGGTGGCCCGGCCCCTGCCCTGTCTCCCGCAGTGGCCGATGTGCCGGGCATCATCCCAGGTGCGCACCGGAACCGGGGCCTGGGGCTGGCCTTCCTCAGGCACATCGAGCGCTGCGGCGTCCTGCTGTTCGTGGTGGACCTGGCGGCGCCAGAGCCCTGGGCCCAGGTCGAGGACCTGAAGTTCGAGCTGGAGAAGTACCAGCAAGGCCTGTCTCAGCGCCTGCATGTCATCGTGGCCAACAAAGTCGACCTGCCGGAGGCGCGAGCCAACCTGCCCGCGCTGCAGGCCCGCCTGGGTGGGGCGGCCATCGCCTTGTCGGCTGTCACCGGGGAGAACCTGGAGGAGCTGCTGCTGCGCCTCAAAGAGCTGCACGATGCACACGTGGCTGCGGAGCTGGCGCGGGGCCGCCCGCCGCTGCGGTGGTAGCACGCCCGCCGCCTGCTCCCCGGTGCCCTGCCCTGCGCCTGCTCTCTGACTTGCGGGCTCGTCCCGTCCCTGTGGTTGGCGCCGAAGCAGCAGGGACCGTGCTGCGGTGTGCAGGGCGTTGACCCAGCAGGGCTGGAGCCGGAGGTGCCCGCACAGCCCTTCAGCACCAGCCTGCACGACAGCAGCCGCTGCGGGTGGGCCTGCGAGTCCTCCCTGTCCCCACGGCCACAGAGCAGCTGGGGACAGGTCCCGTCCGCAGGCGCCACGCGCCTCTCTGATGCCACGTCTGGAGAAGCAGGGAGGTGCCATGTCCCCAGGCTGCCGAGCTCGGGGGCCGAGCCCGGTGCAGGCGTCATGACTGAGCACACCCAATATCCGGCGCTGGTCCCTGCAGCGCTGGTGAGCGGGGGGCCCTGGGGCAGGGGGTGGGGATGCAGGTGGGGCCCCGCTGCAGCGGTTGGAGAGACTGCTGGGCCCACACTGGCCTCCAGCCTTGCGGTGGGCCGAGAGAAGAGCCCGGGGGGGCAGGCCAGCGAGGCCAGGGCGCACCCTGTCTGCTGGAGTGACCACTGAGAGGCTGAGGGCTCCAGAAGCCGCCCCGCCCACTGACCGCAGGCCCCTGAGGACAGCTGGGCCGATGTCACCGTCACTGCTCTCTCGCTCCTCCAGCAAAACAGCCCCTGTTTCCCCAAATAAAGTCTGATGCTGCTGACTTGTCCTGAGGGCCCTGCAGGGAGGCAGCGGAGCGAACGGCAGGGGGTCAGGCGGATGGGCCTGGGGTGCCTTTCCTGCTTGGAGCAGTCAGCACGCCGGGGACGGGCTTCACGCCTGCCCCAGGTCAGGCACCGCCCTGTAGGGGCAGCCCGTGTGTTCTGGGAGGTGGTCCTCACCCCCGGCCGCCCGCTGGGGCCTGCGGAGGCTTTCTCGTAGGGGCCAGGCCTGAGGTGGGACACCTGCCTGCGGACTCTGTCTTAGTGGCTGCGCCCCCACCTCAGAGCTGGGCGGAGGGGACAGTTGAGCTGCCTCCCGTCCCAGCTGTGGCCCCACAGCCTCAGGCCCTGACCCAGGGGAGGCACCGCTGCTGTTTGTGGAACAAGGGAGTGGGTGGTGGCTGGGTTCCTTCACTTTTGAAGGTGTTTGTAAATGGCAGGTGGTGGGTGCCGAGTGGCTCACACCAAAAACACTGCCCTGTGCCGCTGATGCCCCCGTCCCCACTGCCACCCCTCCAGCCATTTCCACCGGAGTCATCTGCCCCGACGCTGTTCAGCTGTGGCTTTATCAGCCTGGCCACCACTTGTCCACATCTCACCGTGGACATGGACTTGGCTCTCCGACATCCCCCTGCCCCTCCCCTGGTGGCCTGGGTCTGCAGGACAGCTGGCCTCGTGTGCACCTGGGGCCGTGCCCAGCAGCTGGCCCCACCTCGCCCTGCATCTCCCCGTCCTCCCTCGTCCTCTGGATGTGGGAGGGCCTGCACCAGCTCTGTCCCGGCACCTGCCCCTCCCTGTCGGTCCCGCTTCCCTTCCTCCCTCCTGTGGGCAGCAGCCCCAGCCTCTCTCCAAGCAGCTCAGAGGAAGGGGACCTAGGCTTTCGGGTGCAGGATTTCCTAAGTCCCCTTGCTGACAGCCCTACAGCCCAGCACCCTCATTTCCAGAGTTCCTACGTCCACACTTCAGGGCTCCTCCAGGGACACAGGGGGCTTGGGGTGGCAGCAGTGCCCCCCAGAATCCCCCCACCAGCCTCCGGAAGCTCTCAGTCCCCCCCTGGTCTTTGTGGAGGCCCATCGCTTCCTCCTTCCTGCTCTGTCGTCGTGGGGCCTCAGGTAGCAAGCGGATGCACAAGTTTCCAGGTGCAGGAAGGGGCTGGGGGACATGGAGGAGAGCAACTCACCCCCTCTGGCCTGGAGCCTCCTTGGGGAAGCCCCTCCCTCCTCCAGCAGCCAGGACCACGGTCCCGTGGCCACGGTTCTGCCCACCCTCCTGCAGGAGCTGCCCGCTGTCCCTGCCTCCTGCCAGGCTGGCCTGTCCTCACTGGCGCCTCCAGGCCTTGCTGCTTCCTGCTGTCCCTGTGCAGCACGGGGGTGGCTGCTGAGGCCAGGACGGTGTGTCCACACCATCCAAAAGAAGCCCGGGGGCCCTGAGGGCACCAGGGAGGGGCCAGTGAGGAGGCACAGCCCCTTGCCTGCCCTCCTAGCGTCTCAGAAACCAGGTTTTGCCACGCGGGGGATGTGCTGCTGGGCCAGGGCCCAGGGTGGGGGCGGAGGGCTCCCCCTCACTTGTTCCTGCCGCTCAGCTGGGAGCTGGGGTCTGCCAGCCGCTTTGAAGACCGCCCAGCACAAGCACTTAAAGGTCCTCGGAGTCAGTCTGGACTTGGAAGCGGGTGTGACTTTGGGGTGTCATGCATTTTTAGCTCCGGGCAGTTCCCACAGCTGTTGTCCTCCTCCTCCTCACATCCCTTTCTTCCCTCTCCTTCGAAGGGCAGTTCTGTGCCCCCGGGGGTTTGTCTGACAGACTTCGAACTGAAGCACCCACTCCCCAGGGGACAGCGTCCTCGTGTGACACCCGCAGGCCAAGCTTGGTGCCCAGGCTCCTGCGAGCCACACTGGGGTGTGCCTCCAGGACATGTCTGGCCACTCTGCTCCCACCCCAGGGACACCAAGATGGTGCCTGGGGGAGAACCCAACGGAGGGGTGGGTGGCGTCCTGGCCCCAGCACCTACTGAGTTGGGGGTGCAGCCGCGGCCCCACCTCAGGACCCCAGTTCTCGCATCTGCAGAGCAGAGTGTGAGCAGCCCTAGTGGGCTTCTAGGTGGACGTCAGGTGCTCCAGCGCATGGTGGTGGAGAGTCTTTGTACCCCTGAGCACAGTCCTGAGGGTCAGGCCGGGATGGGGGAGTGCAGGGAGGCAGGGGCCTGAGGGCCACATGGGTCTCCACATCTCAGGGCTCCAGGAGCCCCGCCAGGGCCAGCCCAGCCCCCTCCACCATGGCCCTGGCCCACCAAAGGCAGTGATGATTAGCTGGGGGCCTTTTTAGGAAGGATCAGGGGTTGCCTGCTGGGCACCATGAGAACTTAGGGTCTTGGTCCCGGGAGGGGAAGGGCCCTCACCCAGCACGTGCCCAGAAGCTCTTCCTCAGGCCCCTGCAGCCCGAGTCAGCCCTTGGCCTTGGCTGACTGTGCCTCTCAGAGCCGCCCCACACCCCGCGGCCGCAGCCGTAGTGTGCTCGTGCGGCGAGCTCAACACCACTGCCTCAGAAAAGCTCCTTCGGCATGTGAGCTGGGCTGCCCCTCCGGTCCCCGCCCCCTCAAGAGCGCCCTGCTTCCCTGCTTGCTGTTTGTGTGTGTGCCTCCTAGCTGTGGGCCTGGCGCACAGTAGGTGCTCAGTGAACACCCTCAGCGGGGGGAGGGGGGTAGGCAGGGGGCAGATCAGGCTCCGTCTGCGGCCAGCGTGGGGTTGCAGGGGAAAGGCCCCTGGTGTGTTTGTTTGCTGCAGGGCCGGTCTCCTCTCAGCTCCGTCCCCGGGCAGGAGCCGGAGCTGAGCGGCACTTCCCAGAGATCGAAGGCAAAATTGCTTGAAAGCCTGTGCTTTCATCCTCCAATTTGTAGCCATTTAAGAGGCTGGGCGGAGGGGCGGCGAGCGTGCTGGCGGCAGGGAGAGCGGGTCCTTTGTCCTTGCTCAGGTGGCACTGGGCTGCTGGGCAGGGGGCCCAGGCTGGGTCCCACAGGGCCAGCGGGGCTGCCCGGGGCAAGTCGGCGGGCAGAGCTGCCCCAGGGGCTCCCCCGAACTCTGGGGCCTGGAGACAGTGGTAGCCACTGTCCCTGCACCACCGAGCCCTGCGCTTGCTGCCACCCATGCTCCACACGCACCCAGACTCCAGGGGGGGCCGTCGAGCATCAGGGAGGGGCCTGTTGGGACTAGGGTGGTCCAGGGTGCACCAACACGGACTGGGGGGGAGGGTGCCAGCCAAGGAACCTGGAAGAGGTTTTCGGGGTTCTTGGGGAATATTCGCAAGTGCAATGCAGCTCCCCAAAGTGGGGCTGGTTGGCCCCCTCCGGAGTCCATGGGGCCTTTGTCAGGTCTTCTCCCCACCCACCCGGCACCCTGCGTCCTGCCTCTGGGCCTTTGCACCAGGCAGCTCCCCCACCAGAGGGGCCTCCCCCACCCCTCGGGCTCAGCTCCAGCCCCCACACCCCTGGAAGCACCCCAGACACCAGGTCCTGGACAAGAACGGTGACGGCCTCCTGGGGCAGCAGGCTGCTTCGGGGGGGGGCCGGGGGGTGGGGGCCCTGCTGGGCGCCTGTCCCTGATGAGGGTGTGCTGGCCAGGTTGCTCTGCCCGCCCACAGCGGTCCCCCCACTTGGAAGAGAACACTGAGACTGGGGATGGGCAGGCCTGTGCCTCGGCCCACCCACCGAGTGGTCTTGTGTCCCTAGGGCCCCACTGAAGCCCACCCCCAACAAAGTTCTCAGGAATCAGCACCAATAAAAAATACACTTTACTGAGGGCCTCGGGGTCTGCAGGGCCGGTGCCGCGGGTGCAGGGGGGATGGGGCATGCAGGGCGCCCACAGGTGCAGGGGACATGGCGAGGTGGACCCCGCTCAGCCCCCCAGCTCCGGTCCCCTCTGGCTGCCCCCCACGTGCCTCAGGACCTCGGGGGCAGCGCTGGCGGGGGGCCCTCGGACCGCCAGCCCCAGGACACGCTGGTGGAGCTGCCAGACAGGCGTCCAGCTCTGGCCGCTCCCCGAGCCGCCAGTCGGGGGGCAGGGGGCGGGAGCAGCTGGCACAGCCCCGCCGGAAACGAGCCGGAGGCGTGAGGGCGTGGGAGCCCACACCTGCCAATCCTGCCCGGAGCTGCTCTGCAATCTCGTCTCTCTTGATTAAACATCCAAGGAACAGCGAGTTCACAGATGTGTTTTCTTCTTCTTTGTCTTCCTGAGACACCCGGAATGGAAAAGCAGAAAGCAGCCGCCAGTCCCTGGGGGGCTGTCGGCACTTTGGGGCGGTGGGTGCCGGAGGAAAGGGGCTGCAGGGGCCAGCCCGGACTGAAGCGGGGGACGGCCAACAGCAGGGCAGGCAGCCTGGGCTGGTGGGCAGCGGGGAGGGGGCTCCGGTGTGCCCAGGTGTGCCCAGGTGTGCGCAGTGTGTGCCCACGGGGGGGCCGACCACCGGGTCGGGAAGCCCGGAACACACACCGAGCATTTGCTTTGGGAAGGATGCCAAGCAGCAGTTGCGCAAAGGGTGGCCATCACCGTCTGTGGGGGGTGGACCTTGTGGCTGAGACCCTCCTGGGGTGGGCGTAGGACTTGGGGGGCAGGACCGGCCACCCCCATTCCGGTTCAGGCAGCAAGCTCGGCCCACCCACGGCAGGCAGGTGGTCTGAGAGAGGCCCCCACGGCGCACAGGGTGGCCAGAGACGAGGCATGGCTCCCGCGCGGGGGGGGGCTGCTGCCCGGGAAGCCGGGGCGCAGCGTGGAGGAGTGGCCGTGGCGGGCCAGCTCACTTCCAGCCGTGCTCCAGGGAGCTGTGGGGCTGCGCCTTGAGCCTGTGGGGGCACAGCAGCTTGGTGAAGGCGCGGCGGAAGCTGTAGTGGCACAGCGGGTAGAGGACAGGGTTCACCGCCGAGTTGGCCCACAGCAGCCAGAAGGACGTCTCGTACCAGTAGTCGGGCACGCAGCGGCCGTGGCAGGCGGCCCGGATGATCATCAGCAGCGTGTACGGGGCCCAGCAGAGCCCGAAGATGCTCACGATGACGGCCAGCGACTTGGCCACCTTCTTGTCCCGCGACAGCCGGAAGCGCTGGGTGATGCTCTGGGACATCATCTTCATGCGCTTCTCCAGTGACGCCGAGGACGCCGACGGCTTGGAGCCCCTCTTGAGAGAGCGAGGCCGCTCTGTGCCCCGGGAGGAGCTGCCCGAGCTGGACGTGGGCGAGCCCACGGTGCCCCCGCCGCTGCCCCCCAGGGCCGCCTCCCCTGCCTCGGGGCCAGGAACCGCCTCCCCCACCCCGCACCGGTGCAGGGGCATGGCCTCCCCGCGCCGCTTCTGCCAGCAGCCCCAGCAGCCGCGCGCAGCGGGCGGAGAGGGCTGGGCCTCTGGCGGGGGCTCTGGCCCGGCCGCCTCGCGCGCCCCGTCCAGCCGCTCACGGGTGCGCCTCTGGATGTTCAGGTAGATGCTGAGGTTGAAGAACGTGACGCTGAGGAAGGGCGTGAAGAACTCGAGCGTGGAGGCCGTGATGAGGAAGTACCAGTTGTAGAAGAACTCAGCGTAGCACTGGCCCTCGGGGATGGAGCTGCGGCCTGACAGGTACTCCCAGCTCAGGATGGCCGGCCCGTAGAGCAGGAAGGCCAGCACCCACACCAGCACCATCTTCCACACCGCCCGCCGAGTGTCGCCCTGCTGGGCCCGGTAGGAGACCTGGGGCGGGATGTGCGGGTCAGGGGGGAGGGGACCGAGCCCGGGCCGGCTGGCTGCCACCAGCTGCAGCAGGACTGCAGGACTGGGGACACCCGGCAGCCTCCTCCGGTTCTCTGGGCACCCCTCCTCTCTGCCCCCGACCTCCCCCTCCCCCAGGGAGCCCTGGGCTGGCTGGTGCCTGTCACACTGTCCTACAGCCAGGCTGGGGCGTGTTTGCCACCCCCCGACCGCGAGCTCCCCCAAGGGGCTTGCCGTCCTCCCTGTCTCCTGAGTACCCACAGGGCACAGGGCTCCGCGCGTGACGCCTCTCGGATATCGCTTCGTTTTAACACTCTCCATGGCCCTGTTACTGTCCCCACTTTCTCTCCTGATGGCTCAGTGAGGGAGGGGCGGACCAGGTGGACAGGCTAGGGAGGCAGAGCCGGGGTCCAGCCCAGGCCTACGGACCCGAACCCATGCTCTCTGCACTCTGTCCCCCTCCCCCCAGACGGGATGCTGTGGCTCCCGAGCAGAGGGCCTGTGGGGTGGCAGATAAAGCCATGGAGGGGCAGACAAAAGGGCAAGGACAGACCTCTGCCCCAGCGCTGCCAACTGCCCGCCCACGTGGCAGGGACGCCAGAAGCCCTGGCAGCCCAGGGCCCCCGGCTCCTGGAAACCTGCAGAGCCTGGAACCGACGTCTGTCTTCCTGGGGGCTCCCGGGCACACACGGACTCACAGACACACACAGACACACACACATGGGGCCGTGCCACCAAGGGCCTCTGGCCCAGATCCGCCCTCAGCTCCCAGGACTTTGGACCTGCCCGAAAGAGAAGCATCGGATACCAGGTCCAGACACCGCTCCCTGCCTGTCCCAGGACCAGCCCTTCCGGCAGCATGTGGCTGTTGAGGGGGCAGCTGGCCGTACATACATAGTACCCGGCATGTCAGCTGTGAGGCTGGCGGGGACCAAGCTCACCCGGCTGTGCCCACCACTCAGAAGTGGCTATCCCCTGCCACGTGCCTCCTGGGGCCACCGCTGACCCCCACCCCGCCGGGCGTGAGCGCGGCCCTGCAGCCCAGACTCACAGCGTGGGTGACGGACAGGAAGCGGTCGTAGCTGATGAGCACGATGTTGAACACGGAGGACGTGCAGAGCAGGTAGTCCACCACCAGCCACAGCTTGCAGAGGCCCCGGCTGAAGGGCCAGCGGCCGGTCAGCACGTAGGGCACGTACAGGGGGATGCAGAAGGCTCCTGTGGGCGAGCGGGGCCGTGCTGGGCTGCGCTGGGCTGGGACCCGCCGCAGGGCAGAGGCAGGCGGCGCTGGCCGTCGCCACAACCTCTCCTTACCCACCTACTCCACCCAGTCTCCTCGGCACCCCCCCTGCCCTGGAGCTGGCCTTCCACCTCTGCCCAGCCCCCCAGCTCCGCTAGCGCCCCCTGGATCTGGGGGTGGGAGGGAAGATCCTGTGGGAAGCTGGGTGCCTCCGGGTACAGTGAGCCTCTGATCCTGGATCCATACTTCCCAGGCCTCCTTCTGTTCAGCCCTCCAGTCCCCGAAGGGAGGAAGGAGAATTTTCTCCGTCTCCTCTGGCCGGCTGGATGCCAGACCCCATCCTGGCTTCCGACAGCCTTCCCTCCGCAGCTCAGAAACCAGGAAAGCCTTTCTCCCGGCTCACAGGGCACTTGGCCATCGCCAAGCCCTGTTCGGAGTGTCTGGCAGACGCTCCTCCTCGCACAGCCCCAACAGGTGTCTGGCGCTCCAGCCCCCACCACGCGCTCACCGCCTCCCAGCCAGCAGCAGCTCGGACACGTGAGAGCGCGCTCCTGGGAGCCTCTCCCCTCCCCCACCCCTGCCTTTCCCACGGCCCCCTCCCCCAACACCGCTTTCAACACCCCCATTCTGTGCCCACTCCGCCAAACCTCACCCCAGCCCCCTCCGCCCATCCTGAGTCCGCCACAGCCTTTGTTTGGCTACTGCAGGAGCCATCGCTGCACCCGAGGCCGCTGCGCCTTGCGCCTCTCGGAACAGCCGCCTGCTCCGGCCCCTTCCCCGGGGACGTCACACCCCAGCCTCCTTACCGCGGCGGGGAGGCGAGGCACCTTGCCCGCGCCCACCCGCCCACGAGTCTCCTGCGCGCCCTCCCCAGGCCGGGCCCCCCACAGGGGCGTGTGCCCCAGCCAAAGGCGCCCTAGTTCAGCGCTCCAGTTCCCGCTTCCCCGGGCGGGCGGGGAGCTCAAGGACTCCGGCGGGGGCTGGGGCCTTACCCACGAGGAAGTCGGAGATGGCGAGGTTGAGCAGAAAGAAGTTGTTCTGGGTGCGGAGGCTCGAGTCGGCCACGAAGGCGAGCATGACCAGTGCGTTGCCCAGCACCGTGGCCACGATGAGCAGCGCCATGAGCGCGGCCAGCACGGCGGTCCAGGCGGCGGAGAAGCCGCGCGTCCCTGCCGCCGCCGCTGCCGCCGCTTCTTCAGCCAGCGCCCCGGACGCGTTCAGCGGTCCGTCGGGTGGCGCGCGCTCCATGGCCCCGCCGGCTCACGCGGCGCCGGGGCGCGGGGCAGGGTGCGGACCGCCGACCGGCCGACCGGGAGGGGCCCCGGGCCGGGAGCCTGGTGTTCGCGGGCTTTCGGCCGGGCCGGGTTCCCCGAGGGATGCCCAGAGCATGGTCCGCAGGCGCCTAGGCCGGGGCGGTCGGCGCCGAGGGAACGTGCGGATTCTCAGCCTAGTGGGGCCAACGGCACGACCGCTGGAGCCGAAGCGGGGCAGGAGCAGAGCCGGAGCCCAAGCCGCTGCCGGAGCGTCTGTGCGCCCCGAGCGCAGCGCGCTGCCAACTGCGCCCCGCGCCCAGCCCGCCCAGCCCTGCGCAGCACCCCGGCCATTGGCTGCAGCCCTCGCCCCGCCCCCGTCCCGCCCCCGCCCTTCCCGGCGCCGGCAGCACCACGGACAGCGCCGCGTGCCCACCGGCCGCCGGAGCCCAGCCCCGGTGCTCTCTGCTGCAGGCTGGGAGCCGGGCCCGGAGCGGCGGGGGCAGGGCTGGGGGCTCTCTCGCTGTCAGCCGACCCGTGCGCACAGGATCCGATCTCTGGGCCGCTCGGCCTGCCCCGTGCCCTCTCGGTCCCGGGATCTCGGGCTGCCGCCTGTCGGGAGCCGGGATGACTGTGGGGACCCGGAGTGGGGGCGGGGAAAACACCTGCACCTGCTCTCGGGGACCCCTGCCGCGCCGGACCCTCCTCTTTCGTTCTTGGGTCAAGTGGGTCTGAGGGAAGAAGCGTCTTTAAGAGAAAGGGTGGGAGGGGTCTTCAAAGGCCTGCGCCCTGGCAGGGTCCGCTCCGCTCCCCACCTGCGGGGGACTCTGGGTTTCAGTCTTCCCGCGGGCAAGGCCCAGCATAGGGTCCAGGGTGACCCACAAGGCGCAGGCAAATGTGGAGTTACATAAGGAAAGACGAGGGGGCCAGCAGACCCCGCTGGGAGGGGAGCGCGCCCACCCCACCGGGGCACAGATGGGGGCCCCGAGTTGAGAGGGGAGCGGCCAGCAGCTCGGAGCCCAGCTACAGGCCCCTCAGCGGACAGCGCAGTGGCGTGGTCACGGCTGCGTGGACAGACGAGGTCAGTGCGCTAGGGCGCAGCCAGGCGGCGGCTGCCACTGCGTTAGCGCCAGAGGGGAGGGATGGGGGAGGAGACGCTAAGAAAGGCAGCGCCCCTCCCCCCAGGCACGTTCAGACAGACAGGGTCAAGGACAGATTCCGCGGCAGACACAGCCAGACAGACAGACACGCCCACAAACAGACGCACGCGGACACCCACAGACCAGGGAAACAGACAGTGAGCGTCAGTCTGAGGGATCGCAACGGCAGTTAGACACACGCATCAGGCAGCGACAGCGAAGGGAACAGCGTCGGAGGGGGAGGGAAGCAGGGACTCTCCGTGCCCCTGCCAGCCAGCCGCCGCCGCCGCCCTCCCGGCCTCAGGGACGCAGCAGTGGGCGTGTCTGCATGTGGGTTGGGGGCTGGGACCCCGGGGCAGGGGCGCTGGTCCACACCGCGCCGCACTCCTGGGCTCACAGCGGTTCCGGGTCCGGCGGGACCACCCCTCCTCTGCCTCAAGACGTGCTTCAGAAACTTTGGGGAGTGGGGGCTGGGCTGGCCGCGGGGAGGAGACCCCAGACCCCCCCGGAGGGGGACCCACTGTTGTTCTTGCAGCCTGTGCTGGGCACCGCGGGGAAGCCCCGGCGCGCCCTCCCGGAGCCCGCTGTGAGGACCTGGCTGTGCCCCTCCTGCCCTCCCACAGGGCCTGCTCCCCTTACCGGCTCCGCCAGCTGCCGGCCCACCACACACGCCACGACGTGACCGGTGGGCAGCACCACGCCGGGACTGGGCACCTATTCCAGCCGAGGCGAAGAGCGCTTGATCGCGTGGTCCGAGAGGGGGCTGGGTCCAGGGCTCCAGCCATAAAGCCTCCCTGAGCCTCCGGGCCTGGGCTGGCTCCCTGTCTCCCGCTCCCTGCAGGCTGGACCCCACCGGACCCTGCTTCTCCCTGAGGCCCGTTCTGGCCAGACTGGGCTGAGCGAGTGCCCCCGGCCTGGCCTTGGGAGGCTCACATGCTCACTGGCTGGGACCACCACCCCCAGGCTCGGGTACCCCCTCGGGGAGTGTGTGTGGCTTACTGTCTGCGGTGAAGGGCCGAGTAAAGGGGGAGTCCGCCTGGCAGTGGCTCCTTTAAACTCAGTATTCTGGGGGCCTCTCACCCTGAGGCAGCTGGAGTGGGGGCTGGGCTCAGCCGGCCCCAGGCTCCGGGGTCCAGCTGTGAGGCTCAGGGCCGGGAGGCCTTCCTCTGCGGATCAAGGCCTTCAGGAGGGGGCCAGGCTGGCCCAGGGGTCAGCGCCCCCTCTTGGTCCTCACCTGCATGCCCTCATTAGCCCTCCGATCACCCTGGGAGGTTGGTAGGACCAGAGAGCCCTGTACAGAGCTGGACACCACCGCCCAAGGTCACATGAGGCCAGTGCCCCTCTCTTAATAGGCACACTCCTGGCCAAGCCCTGAGGTCAAGGCCCCTGAGGCCAGCAAGTGCACCAACACTTGGGGTCTAGCGTCCAAAGGGCATCTTGCCCTGGGGGCATCTGCCCCAAAGAGTGGGTATCCTGGCCCCAGATGGTGGGAACCCTGGGAAAGGCTGGCTGAGGGCCAGGGTAGAGGACAGGCCCCTACCCGTGGCTCACCCAGACCCCCACCGAGGGCATGGCCCATGGTCCAGTTTCTCCATCGCTGAAACAGCTGGTGTCTGGGGAGTGACCTGTCCAGCCCCACAAGGAGGGTGCTGAGCGAGCACTTCACTCACCCCCCACCCCCAGCCAGTCAGCCAAGCCAGAGCCCGAATCCCCCCTCTCAGGAGCAAGCTCACCCACCGACGGGGTGACTGTCCATCCGTCCATCCTTGGGTCTCACCGAGCCAATCATCCGGCACCTGCTGTCGCTGTGCGGGAGCAGCCTGCGCACACCGTCCTAGGTAGTGTGTGTGCGCGGGTGCCAGGCACTGGGTGGAGGAGGGCACAGGGCTGGGCACCGTGCCCGTGTGCTGCGCAGCGCCCCCTTCAGGAGAGCCTGCCGTCTGCTGCGTGGGTGCAGGGGGCTCAGAAGCCCTGGTGGCGGGGCCTTTGGGCCTGCTGCTGAGCTGGAGCGGAGGTGAGGGCCACCTCCTCCCAGTGGGTGGGACTTCAGGCTCCTGAGGGGATCCTGGTGAGAATACCTCCGGGTTCTGGGGACACCTCAGGGTGTCCACCCCACCAGCTGCACGGACCATGCTGAGCCCTGCCCAGTGTGGCACCTTTTCCAGGAGAAGCAATTGCCACCTGGTGGCGAGACGCCACGTGGGGCCCTGCGGGACTGGGCAGCCCTCACACACCTGAGCAGAGGTGGGCTTGCCTGTCCCCCACCCCCACCCTGTCCATCGGGGGCTCATGGGGGCCTGGCCCACAGGTGTGGAGTCCCATGCAGCCCGGGGCCCGCTTCCCGGATGAGGACACACCGGTGGTGTGGCCCTCTGCCTCCCCTTGGAGCGACTCGCTTCCCGGGACGCAGGAAGGGCCTCCCGAGGGCACAGCAGCGGAGGTGGGCGCCGCCCTGCGAGATGCGGCCTAATGCACAGCATGGCGTCTCCAGCAAGAGCCTGAGCATCCAGGGCCCGGGGGGGCGGGGAGGAAGCCGGCCTGGCCCCACAGGCCCTGCTGCCAGGGACCCACTTCGGAAATTGTGCCTCGGCCCCTCCGGGCTCTGCAGGGTTAGAGGTCACTCCACAAGGGCCCACGGGGGTCTCCATGCGCTCAGCTCCTGGCTGCCTCCCAGGTGTGCTGAACCCCTCGGCCGGGAGCAGCAGGCAGGAGGAGCCACTTCTCTCGGGGCTGCCTGTCCCCACAGCAGGAGGAGGCGGGGCCGGGGCACACACGCAGAATTCGGGGCCCCCTCCGTGCCATGGTGTCCCTGAGCGACGGACACCATGGCAGGACCATGCTGCCCCCCAGCCTGAGAAGGAACAGTAACCAGCGTTCAGACCTGAAAGAAATGAGGGCACGGGCCTCACCGAGGCCGACCGCTGCCCCTGCAGAGGTGACAGCTGTGGTGTCGTCCGCTGGAGAGGGGACAAGCATCGTCCGTTTGGCCCCCTCTTCTGCAAATCCCCCCAGGGGAGAGGCACCCTTGCAGGGGTCCCCATGGGCTGGGGACAGAGCCCACGGTGCCAGAGGTGTGCTGTGCAGAGGCCCCTTATGGTGAGGGGACAGCTGCGCGGTCCTCCTGGTGAGGATGGTGGTGGCCAGACAGGGTAAACACCTGGCCAGGTCCTGTGCGTGTGCCTCTCTCTTTTTTTTTTTTAGAGAGAGGAAGGCAGAAAGAGAGAGAAACATCAATTGGGTGCCTCCCACACGGGCCCCAACTGGGGACTGAACCCCAACCTTTCGGTGTTCGAGACGACATTCCCACCGACTGGGACACCCAGCCAGGGCTGCGGGGGCCTTTTGAAGCTGACACATGAGGGGTGTGAGAGAGAGACAGGGGTCAGTCATGGCTGACTGAGGGGTTTGGGCTCTTGCGTCCAGGAGAACGGTGCTGAAGGGTGATGAGCTGAGAGCCTGTGGGAGAAGCCGGTGGGGGGCGGGGGCGTGCTCTGGTCGGAGAGCGTCGAGCTCCGTGCCGAGGGGACCACCGGGGAGGAGGCTGACAGCCCCCCCGCCCCATGGTCGGAGCCTGACCCAGCACCGGCCTGCCCGCCTCCCTCTGGGTCTGGGGCCGGAGGAACTCTGAGCTGCAGACGGAGTCCGGGGCGCCAGTGTCAGGCTGGCAGGCAGGCCGCTGTCTCCTGCGTCCCCTGTGTCTGGCACTGTCACGGGGCAGCCGGCTCTGCCAGCACCCTCTCCCTGTGCTAGAAAAACCTTTCTCTTCCAACCACGGCAGGCCTGGCGCTGTCCCCGAGAGCTCTGCCCTGTGCGTGGGGACGCGGCCCGCTAATGAGAACTAATGAGGGAGCTGGGCAGCCGAGGCCAGCCGCCGGTGACTGTCCTGCCCGATTTGGCCGAGGCCGGCGCTGTGACCCGCTGTAGGAAGCAATGTTTGCTCTCTCCTACAGGCTCATTTCAGGACAGAGATGCAGATTTTCCCTTTTTTTTTTTTTTGTCCCTTGTCTTTTTTGCTTCCTGGTGACATTCTGAGCCAGCTTCAGTGCAGCCTGAGGTGCCCGGGGACAGGGCTTGATCAGCACGGAGGCCACCGCTTCGGGATAAAAGTCTGATGACCCTACGTTCAGGGCCAGGGCTGGCGTGGGCCAAGGCCTAGATGGCCCCAGTGAGGGAGAGGACAGGAGAGACCCGGGGCGCAGTTGCTGGGGTGTGTTCATTGTGGTCCGAATCGGGGAAAAACTGGGGTGGACGGGGCTTCAGACACAGCTGCATCCAGGAGCTCAGAGAACAGCCCCTCTTCCCATCTGTCCTCCCCAGTGTCCTCTTCATTCCTGGCAGGATGGCTCTCGGACAGTCTCCCTGCGGCTCC
The DNA here is from genome assembly GCA_004027475.1 of Anoura caudifer. Lineage (NCBI taxonomy): Eukaryota > Metazoa > Chordata > Mammalia > Chiroptera > Phyllostomidae > Anoura > Anoura caudifer. The sequence continues at coordinate 113,384 of PVKU01002751.1, forward strand.
CACCCTCTCCTTCACTCCCCAGTGGGAGGGGGCGCTGCCACCAGCACCCCAGTACGAGCCGGTCGGCCGGGCTCAAACAGCCCTGGTGGCATTGCCTGAGCTTCCAGCAGTGTGGGTTGGGGTTCGGGGGTCAAGGTCATCTGAACCATCCTCATGGAGGGCACAGGAAGCATAGAGGGGAGGGGTGTCAGGCAGGGTGAGTCCTAGTTGTCCCCAGCAGCTGATCCTGAGGGTCCCAGGAGGGGCCTCTGCCCTTCCCGAAACACGGCTTTGTGGCAGAGCGGAGGAGGCCGGCACTGTCCTGGGGGCCTCGGGCCTGGGCGCTGAGAGCTCTCTATGGGAGACCCCCCGGGGAGCCCGAAGTTCCCTGCCCACGGCCTTGGTCCGAGGGGCCAAGTCATTCTTCGGTCTGGACACCTGGCCGGCCCCTGGCCCACCGCTGACTGCCCCTGGAGGTCCTGCCCCCACCCACCCCAGATCTCGCCCCTGCTCTGCCCACAGAGCCACCGCCACGGAGCAGGGGCCTGCCGTCCCCGCCTGACCATCCTGTGTCCTCCTGTCCTGCTCCCGGCCTTCCTGCGGTGACCAGGTGGGGTGGCCCTGATGACTGCTGATGAGGTGACCCAGTCCCTTCCCCAGGCCCGCAGGCCCACCCCAGCCTCGCCAGGCTCAACCCCACCCTGCCCCTGCCCCACGGCCCCCTCACCCCACCCCTCTCAGAAGCCCTCAGGTCACCCAGGGTCTACGTGGCCCTGTGTGCGGGAACGTGCGTGTGTGCGGTCCCATCCCCTGGGCCCACGTTCCCGCATGGCGCCCCGGGCCCTCGTGGCTCCCCAGGCCCCGCCTCCTCCAGACACAGCCTTGGGGGGTTGCAGGGGCTGCAAGGAGGGGCCCACTCGGAGCTGCTTCCGCAGCAGACAGAGCCCAGCCCCAGCGCCTCTGCTGACTCCCCGCCACCCCTGGGGACTCGGCGGCTCCCTGGGGAGCCTGCGCCTGTCAGGGAGATGACAGATGAGCTGCTGCCTCAGTGTGGAGGGCGCGGGACCCAGTTAATGGAGGCGTCTTCCGAGGCCCTGAGGGAGGAAGGATGGGGCTGGGCGACCCCCAGGAGTGGGGTGTGTGTTGTGTGTCTGCCTCTCTGTATATGTGCGTGTCTGTGTGTGGCGTGTGGGCCTGGCTGTGTGTCTCAGTGGGCATGTTTCTGACTCGGAGCTGGGTGAGGGCTCCTGGAGGAAGCTGGCACTTGTCCCCCTTTGTGGGGATAGGTCAGATCAGGAAAAGGCCCTGTCCCTCCACGGTGCCCTGACCGTGGGACCAGACCCTGGGCCAGGGCAGAGGTCAGGCGACGGCTCCAGAGTCAGCCCCCTCCTCCGCACCTGGGCAAGAATCTCAGCTAGAAACAGGAATCAAGTTGTCTCTCCTGGGCAGCCCCCTGGCTGGGCGGGGCCAGAGGCAAAGGCAGGGTGGGAGCTCAACAGGTGGAAGGGGCCGGGGCAGCAGGGCTGGGGTACCCCGAAGCAGTCCCTCCTTCAGTCTTGCCGGGGTTTTGCTTAGGAGGCTGGTGGGCTTGTTCAGAACTTGCTTAGCCAGGTGGCTTTGCACCCTTGGGCTTCCCCCTGCGACAGGCCACTGAAGATCAAGGCCAGGAGCGTGAAGCACAGACCTGGTGCTGACTAAGGACAGTGCAGTCCCCACCCTGAGCCCCAGACCAGAGCCCCGCCTTCCGCACTGTCACGGTGGGGTCCTGGGTAAAGGAGTGCCTGCCACTCCTGCAGGACCCCCTGCGCTCCCCCCCACACCCCTGCCAGACCTCAGTGTGGACCCACCTTCCCCTGGCATTGCACGGTCTTCTCATTTTTTCTGAGTGTGCTCGGCGGACTCCTGGGGAGCTGGGAACACCCCTGCAAGAAGTGCTGAGGTCCCTTGGGAGCTCTTTTTCTCCCTGGGCTCACAAGCCACCTGGGGGCAACATCGGGTGGAGTCTGTCCTTGGGAGGCTCACCTGCGCACCAGCTGGAGGGTAGTCCTAGCCTGGGGCTCCCTGATGGGGAGAGGAGGGGCCCAGAGGCCTGTCCAGACAGGTGGCTGTCCTCCTTGTGTGTGGAGAAGGGGGCATGGAAACCGTGGATCAATGGGTGTGAAAACCGTGGCCCCACAGGCATGAACCTGACAGTATGCTGGTGGTGTACCTCCTTCAGGCATGGCTGGATCCAGGAGCCCCATGTGTGTCCCCAGAGACCGTGTCTGTCAGCCCTTGGCTCGGGCCTGCTCCCTGCTCAGGCAGCCATCCCCTCGTGTGGCACCTCCAGGCTGACATCCTACGGCTCTCAGCCCCGAGTCAGGCTGATGCCCTGTATCCCAGGTGCCAGTCATGCACACCTGTCTGGAGCTTGAGGTGAGGTCAGCCTGGGGGTGGGGGGTCCCCCCAGGAGGGTTTGGGCAGGGTACCAGCTACTTGTCACAGGGGGCCACTCCCATGTCCTCCCACCCACATGAGCTCCTTGGAGAAACTGAGGCTCACAGAGATTTTTCTCTTAGCAAGCTGCTGAGCCTGGCGTTGGGTGAGGGTGCCAGCTTCATCCCCACCCATGGCCATCTGCCCAGAAGAGACAGGCTCACCCACTTCTGGCAGCTTATTGAGCACCTACTATGTGCAGCTGGGCTGGGAGCCCGAAAAGTCACATTGTTACTAAAGCCAGGGAATGACCGGAGGTGCCAGGCTAGGTGCCTTGGAGAGCACCCACCCTGAGATTCCCCTGCACCCCGGGCCGGGAACTTCGGGGCAGCCTGCCTTCCCTGCGCGCAGGCAGTGCTGGCATGCGCCGCTCCCTGGGAACGAGCCTGGACCCAAATCCTGCCCTGAACCCTCCTCACTTAGGACGGCTAGAGACTGGGGGTCCCAGTGTCCAGTGAAAACGTGGGCCCCTCCCCCAAATTAAGAATTTCAAATGGTGACAGCAGAGTAGTCCCCGGAGCCCAGAACTGCCCCCCACCCCAGACCACCCGGGTTGCCCCCCTGTGAGCCCTGACACTCCCAACCCGCAGTCCAGCCTGCTGGGGCCCCCTTTCACCCCTCCACCGTGCTCCGAGGCCTGGGGCACGCCTGGCTGGCTGCCCCCCTTCCCCCTCCTCCCTGCCCCGCCTTCCTCTCCCACGGATGGAAAGGATAGAACGGTGGGGAGGGGAGCACGCCTATCCCCAGGAGAACCCAAATGCTGGCTGTGTCTTACCCCGCTCTGCAGAGCCCGGCACTCCTGCCAGGAATGCAGGGGGGGCCCTGCCGCCAGCCCCCTCCCGGCTGGCAGGAAGAGAAATGTATCACACTACCCTCCGCGCCCCCACCCCCGCTCGCCAGGATGTTTGAACTTTCCCCTCCCACCCCCGGCCTGGCAGCTCCCTGGCCAGCAGTTCCGAGGCAAGTTAAATTTACCCCCAGCCCAGCTGTCTGTCCTCCCGCTCCTACCCGCCCCCCTGGTCCCTGCGTGGAGCCCCCGGGAAGGGTGGAGGGAGAAGGACTGGGGTCCCTGCTCGCCCTGTGCTTCCCCAGCCCGTGTCCTGGCTGCGCCCGCCCATGAGGGAGGGCCGGGAGGTCCTCAGCAGGCGCTCAGCAGGTGCTGCAAGAGGAAGCCAGCTGCCAGCCCTCGGAGCACACCCAGGAAGACAGAAACCACAGGCTGCCTGCTGCGGGCACTTCAGTGGCCAGGGACAGCCCGAGGCTCCTGCCCCGCCCACTGCTGGGCCACACACAGTAGGGGGCGCACAGTGGGGGCCCAGGCTTTCTGCTGCCAGGGTGTCAGGGACTGAGAGTGGAGAGTTCTGCCTGGCCCGGGCAGTGCCCTCTTCCCACTTCTCGTGAAGTGTCCCCAACGCTGGGCCTGCCTTGGCCGACGCCGGAGGACACCTGGAGGTGGAAGGCAGCCCTGGCCACAGGGCTCTGGGTAGTGTCAGCAGTCTGCGCTGGTCCTCGGAGAGGTGGCCGCCCACGACCTTCTTCTCCCAGGGGCTCTGTTTCATTCAGGCCGGCAGCGCTCACTCAGCTAAACTGCTATCGCCCCAGGAGTAGTATGGAGTGAAGTTCGGGCTACTGAGTAGTCAGCAGAAGTGCCTGCTGTGTCTTCAAGGTCAGATCCTCAAAGAGCTGACTCAGCCCTGGCTGGTGTGACTCAGTGGACTGAGCGCCGGCCTGCAAACCAGAAGACTGAAGGTTTGATTCCCAGGCAGGGCACATGCCTGGGTTGCAGGCCAGGTCCCCACTGGGGGGGGGGGGGGGCGCGCGCGTGAGAGGCAAACACACACTGATGTTTCTCTCCCTCTCTTTTCCCCTCCCTTCCCCTTTGTCTAAAAATAAGTAACAAAAAGAAAATCTTTAAGAAGAGAAAGAGAGAGCTGACTCACCTGGTGGGGCAGCACAGGTAGTGCAAGAAGAAACCAACTCTGCCCTTGTTCTTTCCCTGCCTCCTTCTTTCTTGCCAAACATACATGTGATGGCTGGAGCACACGCAGCCACTGTGGGCCATGAGGTGACAATGAGACTGGAAGCCAGCACTACAAGTGTGGTACAATAACGTAGGAACTGGGTCCTGGTGATGCCTGGTACCCTACCTGACCTGTGGCTATAATTCTAAAGGGCAGGCAGCCAAGTTGACCTAAATGTGCCCTCAACAAGGCAGACGGCCACTCCAGCATCCGATAAGACGTTCCATAGAAAAGTCTCCCAGTATTTATTTATTTTTTTAAAAAAGATTTTATTTATTTTTAGAAGAGAAGGAAGGGAAGGAGAAAGAGAAGGAGAGAAACGTCAATGTGCGAGATACACAGATAGGTTGCCTCTTGCATGCCTCCTACTGGGGACCAGTCCCACACCCCAGGCATGTGCCCTGATGGGGAATCGAACCGGCGACCTTTCCGTTCACAGGCTGGCGCTCAACCCACTGAGCCACACCAGCCAGGGAGAGTCTCCCAGTTTTAATAAATCTCGAGTTTGCAGCAGGCCCTTCTGTATCCCAGAGTCTTGCACGCACACCAGAGTGGGCAAGGCCCTTGCCCTGCCCTGGGGGGTTTGGGGGCATTGGCTGGCTTTGTTAAAATAGCTTTCCCAGACCCTCTTGACACGCTTGCCTCCAGAAACACCTAATAGCGGCCAGATAGGCCTTGGGGTTCCACGGCTCCTGGCTTGGGACACTTCAGAGGGCGACTGGGGCATCGAACCGAGACAATGCACTGAAAGGCAGCCAGCCCAGTGCAGGCACAGAACGTGCTCAATGAATGCTAGAAGGGGTACTAGAGCTGGAAGTCGGGTCCAGGTGGAAGGAGGTCACCTGCCCCTGTCACTCCTGCTTATTCTGGGGCATGGCCTCTGCTCCACCCTTTCTCTCCCCTGCTCCTGCCCACTTCCTCCTGGCCAGGCTGGTCTCCCGGAGGCCAGGCTGCGGCGTGATGAAGCTGTGGGGTAAAAAGCTGGCAGAATTCAACGGGCGCAGACCGCTCGGGTCCCGAAGCCACGGGAGAAGAAAGGAAAAAGCCCTTTGAGGATGCTACTGATAACTTGTCTCTCTTCAGGTGGTGGGTTCAACACTAAAAATACTCGCTTCCGATGACAGGGTGCCAAGCGCTGTCACGTTGCACAGGAGACTGGGAAGGTTCCTGGGGAAGGATCAGCTTGGGCCACGTGAGGGCCACCACCCTGTGGCCGCCCAGGCTGCCTCTGGGGAGAAGGTCCCCTAGCAATCCGCACAAGGGAGTTGGGATGGCCGGGGGAGGTGTGAGCCTCAGGCTGGGCTCCTCGGGGGCAAAGGCCAGTCAGCAATGCTGGGCCCCAGCATCCCGGCATGCCCAGCTCTGCCGGAGCTGGGGAGGCGGCTGTGGCCACACATGGAGATAAGGGACCAGCGCCGGCCCAGAGACCTGCTGGGGAGGTGAGAGTGAAGGGCTGGGGGAAGGGCCGTGGGCTGTGAGCAGCTCTGCTGTGGGGCCTTGGGCTGGCGGCTCCACTCTCTGAGCCTCAGTTTCCCCACCTGCAGCAGGGAGCAGTTGCCTCTGCTCTGCTTCCTTGGGGCAGATCCAGGGTAGGTGGTCCCTCGCTGCTGGGACTTCCGACCCCAGCACGCCAGGCTGTGCGCCCAAGGGTCTGCTGGCCAAGGAGGGGAGGTGGGGCCGCCTTCTGGGGGACGGGTCATGGGCCGTGATACCCACTGATTTTGATTCAGAGGAGCTGGGATGGGGGGCTCTGACCGCCCCTGCCAGGGGAGCCACAGACGGACATGACTGCAGGGTTTGCTCATGGGGGTGGCCCGGTCTGAGGGCGTTTCTGATGGAAGCGGTCCCCCCGAATGATCTGTCGGGCCAGCGAGTCTCAAACGCCCAGGGCCCCACACGGACGGCCCGCTGGGGCCCTGCGAGGGCTCTGGGTGTGAGCCAGGCCCAACAACTCCACCCCATGATGACCCCCACCTTGGAGCAGGCAGGCAGGCAGCCAGCTGTGTCCCGACTCGAGCTCCCGGAGGTCCCAGCCACCCCGGGGACACCTGGGCATCTTGTTCAGGTGCAGATCCTGGCCGGGCCAGGCCACTGGGCTGCACGGCGCGGGGCTGCTTCCTCCCGCCGGAGGGGTGGGAGTGGGGACACCCAGGGTCCTCTCAGCTGGCTGTTGCAAACGTTGGACCGGATGAGGCGCACAGATTGCGGGCACTGGGTGATGTCCGCTGTCACCACTGTCCTGTGGTGGACGCATGGGCCGAACCTCTGTCTCTGGTTCTGCTCCTGCCCTTCATCCCGCTCCTGGGGAATTTTGCCTCTGGAATTAGCCTCTGTATCGAGCAAAGATCAGGAAAAGGCTCCTAGGCACCGACTGAGGGTGGGCTCCCGCCCAATCCCAGCCTCCAGGACAAACAAAGGCTCCGGTGGGAGCCCAGCTTGTTGCCTCCATTTAAAGGGGGTGACATGGGCGGGCCAAAGGCAGACCCGAGGCTCACTGGACCCCAGCTTCTCCTCAGGCCCCAGTTCTCTCACCCCCAAGTTCATGGCCAAGGGTTGAGCTTCTCCTCTCCAGGGCATGTTGTTTACATGGGGGTCAGAGTCTTAGGGACTTGCCGGGGTAAGGGTCACGGAGGGTGGTGGGTTTCTAGAACTGTGCACCAGACTTGGGCCAGGCGGGCCAGGGAACCTGCAAACATCTCCGTGGCAACCAGCCTTGTCCTTGTCCCGGCTTAGGGACCAGCATGGGCCCCGCACCCTTTCCTCTCCTTCTCAAGTCAGTTTCTTCAGGGGTAACCATGGCAACGCCTTTGTTTCTGAGGCCCAGCCCCGCCTCCTTCTGGTTTCTCCAGGCAGAAGAGGCTGGGAGAGATCCTTTGCCGACCTTGTGCGATGCCAGCACCTGCTGACAGCGGGCCCACCGGTGAGCTGGCTCCGCCGGGGGATGGGGGACGGCTGGCTTCCTGGCCCCGGGGGTGCAGTCTAGGCCCCACCCCTGCCTCAGAAGCCCCGTCCATTCACTTCTGCCCTGCCGTTTACAGGGGGCACCAGCATCCTCAGCCAAGGTCTGCCCTTGACCTCAAGTCACCCAGGTCCTGCTGGGGGCAGAGACCCAGCTGGGGCTGGTTTGTGGAAGAGGCAGCAGTGAACGAGACCTTCCAAGTGTGCTCTGTGGTCACAGGGGTCGGTCAGTGCTCTGTGGTCCACCTCACTGGCTTAGACAGACAAGAAAGGCCGGGTCACCGAGAAGTCTAGAGTAGAGGTTGCGAGGGGTGTGGCTGGTCCCAGGTGACTCAGGGCATTTCCTCTTGCTTTCTTCTGGGTTGGCTTCACTCCCAGGTGGTCGTTCTATTCATGGTGGCAAGATGCCATCAGTGGCCCCATACTTACATCTTTCTGTCGCCTCCCCCAGTTCTGGAAAGGCCTGTGAGCAGGTGGGAGAGTCATTTGACCTCAGCTGTCACTCTGGCTTGAGCTTTCTGGCCCTCAGCCAGCGTCCCAGGGACAACCCTCATCTGCCAGCACAGGGTCACCTGCCCACCTCCAAGCCAGCCAGGTTCATGTGACTCCACCTACTACCCCAAACCAGACCCAAGACTCGGGTCGGATGAGAGTGGGAGACACCTGGTTCGCAAAGGAAACTCTTGGTGTTGGCAGGCTCAAGCCCGCATGTCTAGTAAGGATGCCAGCTCGGGGTCTGACCCCAGAGCTTCTGGGCTTAACCACAGAGCCACTGCAGATCAGTGGGACCCCCCCAAGATTTTAAATGGGAGCAAAGGGTCAGAAATGCAGCCAGAAGGTAAATAGGCTCCAGATTTTGGTGAGCAGTGAAAGGCATGCCAAAAAGGATGAGCGGTGGGGAGTCCTGCAAGATGCTTAGCTGAGGGAGGCAGCTCTGGGAGAATGACTTCCGCCCCCGCCCCTAGCTCGCCCTCTGGGTTGCGAGGCCTGGGCACACAGCCACCTGCCCGCGGAGCGTCAGCCACCTGACTCCGTGTTTGTAAACTCAGCTCTCTAAGCCACGCCTCTTCCTACCTCCCGCCCGCCCCTTGAGTCTATATCTGCATAACCACGCCTCTCAGTGCTATGATTGGCTGTTGGCGTCGTCACTTCTCCGTGTGGGCGGGACCTCCGAGGGAAGGAGAGAGGTGCTGCTCCAGGGAAGTGATTAGCATAATCCCGCCTCCCGGCTCTGTGCTCAAGTCGAGCGCTGATTGGGCCGGCGGCGGTCTAGGCGACGGTGCGGGGCGCCTCGAGTGGCTGAGGTGGGCTGTCAGTCGATGGGGTAGCCGGCCGCACTTCCGCCTCGGTGTCAGTGGGTCGTGGGCCTGTGGTGGGGGGCGGGACGGGCTACCAGGCTCTTCAGGCGCCGAACAGACCACAGTTCAGGTGAGTGACCCCGGCCCGGACCCCGGCCCGGCCCCTGCATCTCCGAGAACGGCTTCCGGCCTCGGGCGGGCCTGGGCCGAGGGCGGGCGGCGGGGAGGCCGGGCCTGGGCAGCCGGAGCCCCGCGCTCCCCGCTCCGCGACCAGGCCCCGACCGGCCCCGACCCCTGCCCCGCGGCCCGGGCCCAGGAGTCCCAGCCCCGAGGAGACTTGCGGGGGGAAGTTGGCCGGCGGCAGGGCGGCTGGCCTGGGTCCGGGGCGGCCGCCAGACCCCCGCGTCGCCGGGCAACTGCGGCCCCTTGCGGGCCCCGCCGCCGCAGCTGGAAGCGGGTTGGGGGCAGCGCGGAGGCCGGGACGCTCGCCGGCTGCGTCCGCGGGGAGGGGCCGTCAGCGCCGTGGGCTCGCCGGCAGGGGGGCGGTGGGACCCCCGGCTTTCCTCGTGCGTTCGCGGCGCGAAGTCCGTCCCCCGGCCGGCGGCCCAGCGCCTCCCCGGGGGCGACCACCTGTGGGGCCGTCGCCTCCCGGAGGGGCCGGGCGCGTGCCCACCCCCCGCCTGCTTTGTTTTGTTTACATCGGGCCGGCGGGGGCGCACGGCGCGGTGGGCGGAGGGCCCGGCCCGGCTCGCCGCGCACCCCAGGCAGGCCGTCCGGTTGGAACGGGTCCTCGCCTCCCAGGTCGGTTCCGGGACCCAGGTCGCTGACTTTGCCCGCTCGCGCGCGCAGATCGAGGCGGCTTTTCACAGCTTCCTTCCCGCACCGTTCGATTTCAGGCCGCAGCACAGCGCGACGGTGGCTGGGTAGGTCCGCGAGCCCGCACGGGGACTGCTGGGCCGGCGCAAATCGGACCTCCCGGTTCCCGGGGACGAGAAGCTAGGTGCGTCCGTGGCTCCTGGGGCGCTCCTGAGCGGAGGGGTCACTCCCAGAAAGCCGTGCTCATGTGATGGGGGTTTGCATCCTGAAGGGCCCCTTGAGGACCAGGAGCCAGCCACTCTGGCCTCTGCCCCGCTGGAGAGGGTCCCTCACTGTGCCCCGGCTGCGCAGTCGCCACCCCCTGGGGATGATGGGAAGACCCAGGTCCTTCCCGACTGTGCGGGGCTGCGGTGCCTTCCCAGGTCCCCCAGCCTGGTTCCCTCCTCTGAGACAGACAGACACAGCGTCTCTGGCTCAGGCCGGGCGCTCCAAACTGCCGGCCCCCTTGCTCCTGGCTGAGGACAGGAACCTTATCTGCGGCCTTCCTCCTTGTCCGGCCCAGTGCCTGCCCGGTGTTGTCATTTTCAACATGACAATGAGGAAGCCGGCAATCTCCTGAGTCGGATTCGCCCTTCCTGTTTCCCTCCTGTGCCCTCAGTTAGCAGCTGTTACCCAAGGTGGTGGTGACGTGTGGCAGGGCTCCAGGGTGGCGGCCAGGAGCCCCTCACAGCCGCTTGGCCCGCGCTGCCCGACTCCCAGGGCCAGCATGGTCCTGAGCTGACGCTGGTGGGGGCTCTGGAGTGGAGAGGCTGAGCCCCTTACCTGGCGGCGTCACGGAGCAGCGAGCGCGCTGTGGAGCGCGAGGCAGGCCGGCTCTGGGGCTCCGCTCTCCAGCAGGTCTCCTCGCGGCCTTGGAAAGCCGGCCTCCGCATTCCCAGGGCCCCCCCACCGAGCAGTTTTCCGTAGAGCATTCCAGTTGCTCCGTGTCGCCGCACGTCAGAATGCTGTTTCTTGCTGCACCGATAATAGGTGTTAATTTTTCATAGGCACGCATGCTTATACAACCGTTGTATGTCTTCCAAGGTAAAACAGTTCCCCATCCATCCCAGCTTCAGCCGAAGTCCCTTGCCTTGTTAGCAGTGAGGTCGCTGCATTTCTGGGGTGAAGCAGGGGGCGGGGGGGGGGGTCCTGCTGTTGCTGGGGTCCGGCTCTGGGCACAAGTACCACAGGCAGCTGCGCAGCCCCGCTCCTCCCCTCCCCTGCGCCCGGGGCCGGGCTCCGTCTGCTGGACGCCGATGCGCTGTGTCACTTCTGTGTCACTTCGGGGTTTAGAAGGCGCTGCTTGTGTCCTGGAGCCTCTCCTCCAGGCACGTGAGGCTGGGGTCTGGCTTAAAAGCTGCTCAACTTGGAAACATTGTTACATCCAGCTCGTTACAAAAGTAACACTTCGTTTTGGTGCAGAAAGTTTTGAGACATTTTGTGCACTTTTACACTACTTTCCAACAGGGAGCCGCCCTCTCTGGCCAGCGTTGCCCTGGTTCCCTGTGAGGAGTCCAGGCCCCTCTTTTCTGGGAGTGCGGCTGTGGTGGGTATAGGTGTGTCGGGCTTTTGTCTCTGAACGGACGCTCCGACGACACTCCTCGAGGTGACTCCCATGTTCCGTTCGGGAGATTAAGGCTCTTTCTGGGGGTCAGAGGGGAGAGCAAGGCTGGGGCTCTCGGGCCGGCCCCCCACCCTCTAGCTTAGGAAAGGGAGGTGACCTGGCTGCTCTGGCCTCCAGGGCCCCGGCCAACCAAGTGGGTTGTTGAGCAGAACACAGGTGCGGAAACATGAGGGCAAGGACCCAGTGTTGCCCTGGGTGTCGGCACACCTGCGGCCGCCCACCTGGGCGTGTGGAAGTTGACCGCACCTGACAGTGACTCCCCCCACACGCAGCGCAGGTTGGGAGTGGAGCCAAGGGAGCCCGCGGGAACTGGGTCTGCGCCCCACTGTGCGTGAGCCTGGCGCTTCAACCCGAGGAGCGCTCCAGCGAGGCTGTGCCCGGGAGGGAGAAGCCCCAGGGCCCGTGGGGACTGACCGCCGCGCAGCCCCAGGCCCTGGGCCGCTCCGCCGCAGTGATGCCCTGCCCGGCAGAGGGTGTTTGCTTGGCGATTGTCAGTCGGTGTCGGTGCACGGCATGACCCTGAACCTGGCGCACGTCGAGGCTGGTTTGCAGCTTAGTGAGACTGAAACAAGTCAGTGTGTGAACATGACCGAGTTTTAAGAAATAGGTAAATCCTAAGAGTTAACATTTCAAGGTCTGGTTAGACACTTTGCGTTTCCATGGACAGTGGCTGAATAGTATCTCTGCTATAATTTTTGCTTTTCACAGCGTTTTTCCTAGTAAGTCCCAGGTATTGGCACGGTCAGGGCTGAACCTGCCTTGGAGACGTGGGGTGGAAGGGCTGGCAGCCACATGTGACAACCGTGTGGTTGGATGAATGGTCATTAGCTGTGCCCTTGAACTAGATGGTGCTTCTGTCCTTTTCTTTCCAAATTCAGAAGAGAACTTAGGGTCACTGGGCAGGATTTCAGCACATTAACATTTTCCCCGCTGGCGCTTCTGGTAAGGCCGCCCCCTGACCCCTGCTGTGAGCTGCATGGCACGCGGAAGGGAGCTTTTGGGGGCCTGCCTCTGAGCAGCGGGCCCAGCTGAGCCACCCGGCCAGGGCCCAGGCTCTGGGACCGTGCTGGCGAGCTGGCCCTGGCTGCACGGTTGGGTCTGAGTGTGGCCTGGGCATCTCCCTCCCCTGGCTCCTGTCGTTTTGAGAAACCGCCGAGGCCCACTGCTGGGAACCGGCTGAGTGGCTCTTTCTGGGGCAGACCTGTCCAACTTGAGCTCATGCCTTGACTGGAGGGCAGGACCTGCAGCCTTAAAAGGTGCCCAAAGGTTCTGGGAGGCCTGTTCCAGCCCGACACAGGGTGCTTGGGGAGAGGCGGCCCGAGAACCGGCTGCCGGGAGTTATCCTGACTTCAGGGTCGAGGCGACAGTGGCCGGCGGGGCGGTTGCATGCGGGCGCAGAGGGCGCAGCTGGGCGTCCCCTGAGCAAACACTGGCTGCTCCCAGGCGGCCGTGAGGAGAGTCAGCTGTAGCCTGGCACCTGCACCACCGGCCCGGCTGGAAAGTGACCCCTGCCTGTGGGCGTCGGTGGGCGTTGGCCGCTCTGGGGGGACAGCGGGAGCGTGCTGAGGACTGCAGCGGCGCCGGGGTTAGTGGGTGCCTGTCAGATGCCTGGAGGAGAAGGGCCAGGGCCATCTCAGCCTGGACTCGTGGTGAGTCAGGCTCTGCATGTCAGGGCCCCTCCAGTACCCGGCCGCGGGGACGTCACAGGGCTGTGGGGCGCGGGGCGGAGGCCGGGCTCCTGTGTGGCCACGGCTCCCAGCGTTGCCCTGCTTCTCGGCTGCCGTGCGTGCATGCGTGGGGCTGGTGCCGGTGCAGGGTCCTCGGCTGCAGGGGGACCCGTGGGACATGCAGGCCTGGGGTGGGGGTGGCTGGGCTGGTGCCGGGTGGCTCTGTGCTCCGCGGTGCTTGGGGCTCCCTGCGGGGCCGTGACCTCATTTTGGATCAGGGCCACCCTCCGGGGACCTGATGAGCCATCTGAGGCACCTTCCTGGGGAAACGAACACAAACAGACATTCGACGTTTTTTCCCTTTCATTTTTCTCTTTTTTAAAAAATAATCTTTCTTTAAACATTGTTATATATATTTTAAAGATTTTATTTATTTATTTATTTTTAGAGAGGGGGGAGGGAGAAAGAGAGGGAGAGAAACATCGATGTGTGGCTGCCTCTCACACACCCCCACCGGGGACCCAGCCTGCAACCCGGGCCTGTGCCCTGACTGGGAATCGAACTGGCGACCCTTTGGTTTGCAGGCTGGGCTCAGTCCACTGAACCTCACTGGCCAGGTTTCTCTCCCAGTTTTAGGGGGGTGTAGAAGTTCCAGGATTTTCTTGACCTTGGTTTAAACCCCGCCCACACGGGGGCCCAGGAAGTGTAGCTGGGAGTGAGCAGGGCAGGTCCCCGGTCAGGGTGACGCATCCCCGCCCAGTGAAACCAGTTTGGAGGCTGAGCAGGTGGAAGTCGGGGAGAAGTGACAAGGCAGGACCTGGGTGGGGAGAGGGCAGCAGGCGTAAGGGCGAGGAGGTCAGGCCGGGTCTGTGTCACGTGGAGGTGGCGTCCGCAGCATCCTGCCCGGCTGCGTGGACGCCACGGCAGGGCAGGGGGCATGCAGGCAGGGTGGGTGCCCTGGGACACAGAGGCTCCCCCCCGCCCTGCTCCCCTCCACACCCCAGGGCTGCAGTGCCAGGGCTCCTGGTCATCCAGCTGCCACCTGCCAGGGCAGGGCCCTGCTTCTGGCCCTCAGAGGTGGACAAGCAGAGGGCAGTGGCCCTGCTGACTGTCTGGCTTCTCTGCTGGTCTTGGGGTGCAGGGTGCCTGCAGGGAAGGGGCTGTAGTCTTGCACTCCCCCGCCCTTGGCTTTCGAACTGCGCGTCTCACTGTCACCCCGTGGCCCCGCGGAGTGAGTGGTCGCAAACGTGTGTGTGTCCTCTCCTGGTCGGCGGGGTGCTGAAACTGCCTCGGGCTGCCGGGCAGTGTGCAGGGCAGCCCCCCCAGCCGCTCTGTCCAGGGTGCGGCCCACCTGCCACCTGGGCGCACAGTACGTTGATTATTGGTCCCTTCCTCTCCACCGTGGCCGCAGTTCCAGCCCTCGGCGGCACCTGTGCCCCACGGCTGCCATGCCGGACGGGGAGGGAGGATGCTCCGGCAAGGCCGTGGGGGCTGCGGCGTGGGCGGAGTGCTGCAGGTTGGGTCGTTGCTTCCACTCATCGTGTTTGTATCCTCACCTGAGGACGTTTCACCCAGAGAGAGAGAGGAAGGGCGGGGCAGACAGAGCAGCATGGGTGTGAAGGAGCCACGTTGATCGGTCGCCTCCCACACACGCCCTGACCGGGGACTGAACCAGCAACCTCCTGTTTTCCCGGACAGTACGCCACCAGCCGAGCCAGCAGGCCAGGGCACGAGGCCTGTCTTCTAAGGTCTCCTGAGTCTCGTCGGTGGCCTCACGGTCTGGGAGGATGTCGTCCCCTGTGCCCCGATGGGACTAGGGCCTGCTGCCGCGTTTGCCGGGTGAAGTCCTCTGTGTGGGGATCACCTGTCTGCATGTTGCTTGCTACGTATTTTTAAGGTGCTGAATAGATTTTATGTTATTTGAACAACTCAAAGTCAGAATCCATATCTAACCTGCAGAGTGGATGCGGGTTCTCATGCTTTTGGGAACTTTTCCCGTTCTCTGGGGGTTGTGTGCAGGCCACCCCGCCCATCTCTGCAGAGAAGAGAGGTCGCCCGCCATCCTGCACCTCCGTGACCTGGCCTGGAGACCCAGGCCTGCAAGCTCGGAGCCGGTCGCTGCCTCGCAGGTGACCAGCCCTGTCTCCTAGGGAAGCTGTGGGGCGGCTGTGGGAGGCCTGTAGCCCTGGGAGGCGGGCATGTTGCCATCTGAGCCGGGGTCCACAAGGGCGGGGTGCGTGGCCCTAGTGGGCAGAGCTGGACGGGCTCTTCCCAGGTGGTGGGCACTTTGTGGGGAGTGGGCAGGCACAGGGGGCGTCCAGGGCTGGTGCCCGGCTGGGGTCCCCCTAGTGAATCCAGGAGCGAGGACTTGCGGTTGCCGTGAGGCGCACATGCCTGGCCTGTGCTGGTGGCCGCCGTGACTGGGGCGTGAGGGTGCCGGCGTGGTGCAGCCCTGGGGCCCCCTCCCCCGGGCTCCTCTGCCACCATCCCTTCTGTAAAAGGACACGCCCCACCCTGGTCACTTGGCCACACAGCGGTGCTGGCCACCTGCGCAGGGCAGTCGGGGCAGCGGCCTGCTGTGTCCACTAGGTTCTGAGAGGGTGTGTTGGCCTCTCCCGGGCAACCGGTTCTCAGCTCCTTCAGCCTCTTTGGGAGCTCGGGACAGGCCGGGTCAGCCGGGCCTCAGCGTGGCACATGCGTTGGCGCTCTGATCAGGCTGCCGGTAGGCGGCCTCTGGGGGTCGCCCTGGGTGCGGTGCCACCTGACCGCCTCTGGCTGCCCAGCGGGACCCCTGTCCTGGTGCCAGCCTGCTCCCCTCTAGGGAGGCGCGGTTCCCCTCGGTGGCTCCTGGAGGGCAGACCAAGTTGCTGGCCATGTAGCCAGACCCTGCCCGTCCTCTCAGAGCAGTTAGGAGCGAGGGGGGCGGGGTGGCTCCTCCAGGGGTCGGAGGAAAGCGACATGCTCCACCTTGCCGTATGGCCAGGGAGGCTCTGCCGGGGCTTCCAGAAGGTGCTGGCCCCCAGGGTGGGGTGCCAGGTGGGGAAGCCAAAGGAAAGGAGGCACAGGAACGCGGCACTTCGCGGCGTGGCCCGTACGTGTGTGCAGAACGCCCCCCCCCCCCCCCCAGCCGCTCCGCCGCTGCTGGTCGCCAGGCTGCGCAGCACTTCCACGGCTGGGGGCGGGGTGGGAGGGGCGGGGCCCTCGGGGAGAGCCGGGTCCCTACCGCCGCCGGGGACCCTGCCGCTGCTCCCGTGGTCGGAGCCAGGCCCTGTGGGGACGGGGCCGCCTGTGGCTTCGGTGTCCGCGAAGCGCTGCTCCTCCCGACGGGGCGCGCTGACGTGCGTGGGGGGACATGGAGCCTCAGCGCCTCGGAGGAAATTGACGTGGGTGTCAGCTTGGGCTGCCAGCTCCTGCAGAACTGGAGACTGGCTTCGGGCTGATGCGGAACAAGTGTTTTAGCATGATTTTCCATTTACAATGCCTGCCTGCCTCTGAGAAGGACCTGCAGCGACCTTCAGCACAGTTCCTGCGAGTTTCTGAGCCCCCGCGTGCCAACCGAAACTCACCTGTTGGTGGCACTGCCCCAAATTAATCGTCACGTGGTGTTTATGTGACTGAAGGCGACGACTTTAAAATAAAAACGACTCTTCAAACACTGGTGACGCGCCGATGTGTGTATTCCTCGATGGGTCCTGGTGTCCTGTCTCCACTCGTGTTTTCGGAAACCCCGTGTTTGCTGCGAGATCATCCGTTTTATCCCTTTGCCAGGATGTAACTGAGGTTGATTTAGAAAGGATGAGTGGGAGCCCTGGCTGGTGTAGCTCAGCGGATTGAGCGCGGGCCTGTGAGCCAAGGGATCGCGGTTGGATTCCCAGTCAGGGCACATGCCTGGGTTGCGGGCCAGTTCCCAGCAGGGGATGCACGAGAGGCAACCACACATTGGTATTTCTCTCCCTCTCTCCCTCTCTCCTTCCCTTCTCCTCTAAAGATAAATAAATAAAAGGCTTAAAATTAAAAAAAAAAAAGAGGATGAGAGGGGCATTTGGCAAATGCTTCTGAACCGTGAGCCTTCTGGAAGCTAAGTATGCCGAAATGTTTCTCCCCAGGTCTCCACCACCACCGGAGCCCCCCGGCACCCCTGTGCGGCGCCCGCCCACCGCCTATGTAGACCAGGGCGATGACCCAGTAGGGACCGCAGGCGGGCGGGCCGCTGCCGAGGATGGACGGGGACGAGGAGTTCTTCGACGCCGTCACAGGTGGGCGCGCAGCCCAGCCCGGGCCCAGACCAGCGCCCCGGGGTGGGAGGGCGGCCGTGGGGAGGGGCGCGGCCTGGGACCCCAGGGGTTGCGAGGGAGGGCAGCTGAGGTTTAGTCTTCGGCAGCGTGGCCCTGTGGCGCCAGTGGTCGAGGGTCGGTTTTTAACTCCCCCACTACCGTGGTAAGGAGCAGCGCAGCCTGGCGCGGGGAAGCCGTGCACCGCCTGTTGAGCAGGGGTGGTGGGCGGGGCCTGTCGCCGTGCTGGGGTGAGCTGTGTGTGCTTGGATGCTCTCCACCCCTGTCGTGGTGACCACATGGGGCCCGGGACCGAAGGGTCAGCCTGCCACCCTCAGTCACTCTGGAAACTGAGTCGTTCCTTGCTGGGGAATGCCAGCCCGGCTGCGGGCGTGCTGCCCACCGGGGTCTGCGGGCTGGCCTCCGTCTCCCGGGCCACAGACGTGACTGTCCGTCTGTCCTGTGCAGGCTTTGATTCCGACAGCTCTTCCGGGGAGCTTTCAGAGGCCAGTCAGAGGGTCCCTGGCCCGGCCGACGTGGACACTGGCAAAAGCAACGGCATTGGCCAAGCTGGGGAGGGGCCCCCTCAGGAGAATGGGGTTCAGAAGCACAGGTATGTCTCCTGCGTCCGGGCTCGTGAGCCTGCCAGCGTGTCTGTGGTTCTGTGGTGGCCCCGGCTCGCTGCGTCCTGAGTGCCACGTGGGCCGGCTCCCAGGTGGCACCCCACTCCGGTGCAGCCCTGGGTTTCCAGTCGCGATGCCGCTCCGCGTGGGCCTGGAGACCTGCGGTGGGCTTTGCGGGGACTTCCGGCGGGCCCCAGGCGCGCCGGGCACAGCAGCCTGGCGCTCAGGTCGGACGTGAGAGAGTGGGCTCCTGGAGTGGAACCCGCCGCCGTGAGCGAGCCTGCGCTGGACGGACGGTGACGGGGCCGGGGCCGCTGCTTTTCAGGACGCGCCTGCCGGCCCCGACCTTCACCAGGAGCGACTTCAGCCTGTGGGGGATCCTGAAGAAGTGCGTCGGCCTGGTGAGTGGGCGCGCTGTGGGCCCCGTGGGGAGGCGCGTCAGACCGAGGAGGTCGCCCTGCACACGCGGCAGCGTGCCCCTGGTTGGCCACCTGCTGCGATGGGCGTGAGTGGGGGTGTTTGTGGGGTTCACGGAGGGCGAACCCTGGCCACCCGCCCACGTGTGGCTGCAGGCAGAGCCCAGATGCTCAGAATCTGTAACCGAGAAGAGGGGTCCCCAGGGTGCAGAGGCCGCAGGCTCGTTCCCGTCCTCTCCCCACCGACGGCCAGGGTCCTCGCTGTGATTCCCGGGGCACTCCCTGGTGATGGGGGGGGCCATGCTCGGCTGCGTCCGGAAACCGGGCCCCCATTCCGGGTCCGTGGGGAGGGGCACCGGCTGCCTCTCAGGTGCCGGTCCCCGTCCTCCTAACGCTGCCTGCCTGCAGCCCTGGTTGGTTCTGTCCTTTGTCCCCGAGGGACCTTTGTGGTGCCTTTCAGCGGTTTATTGTAGAGAAAGCGTGGACCTTACAGAGAGGTGCGAGGCGGCACGGTGCAGCCCTCACCAAGCGGGTGCACTTCCTCCTGCCGTGGCAGCGGCGCGGTGACCCAGCAGAGGGACCTGTGGTGACATTGCTGTTGCCCAAACGGTCCGCTGAGGTCCTTCACCGCAGGCCGGGGTTTCCACCCCCAGACCCGGGCGCAGGGTGTGGCCGCCCCCCTCCTCCGCTGCCCTTCCTCCGCATGTTCGGGAACTTCCTTCTCTGAGGCGTTGTCCCCTCCGCCCGCCTGTGACCGCACCACCCAGGCCTGCACAGAAGTGCGTCTGGGGCCCTCACCTTGACTCTGGGGGAGTCTAGTGCCCGAGGCAACTTTTCCGCACAGCCCCCCTGTGACACCGCTCCCCAGGGGCTGATGGCCCACGTGAGAGCTGGGCAGGAGCACAGGGCGGCTGTCCTGTCCTCAGATCGCCCGGCGGTCACCACTCCGGAGCACCCCCTGCCGGGCCCCCTCCATGCAGAGCAGCTGCCCCTGGGCGCGGGTGCGCCTCCACCCCCTCCCGCCGACTACACCCCTTGTGTGTGTGCATCCCTGACCTGCATCCCTGACCTGCATCCCTGACCTGTCGCCACAGGACAGGGCTCTTTTTAAACACGACCCCAATGCTGTTGCCGACCTTTACAAACAGCGTAATTCCATGGCGGTGGCAGGGGCACGCGCCGTTCAGGATGGCAGCATCTCTTGGGCTCTGGGACTCTGTTCCGTGGGGTCTTCCATGGAGGTGGCTCGGGGCTGGCTTTTTGACTGGAAGCTGCCGCGCTGCTTGCTGAGACCCACGTGCTCACTAGGGCCACAGGTCACAGTGGCACCGCCGCCCCTCCCGGGGCTGGCTGTGCGGGGACGGTGGCGTCGCGAGGAGTCAGCAGCCAGCGTGCACCCTCCTCGCTGTCCTCGAACCCGGGCCTGGCTCGCAGCGCCCCCCCACGGGCAGGGCGGCGCGCCCAGGGCGTTGTCAGGCCCCACCCTGCAGCCGTCTGCCGCTCCAAGAAACGCCCTCAGAGGGTCAGAGCGGGTGGGGGTGGGGGTGTGGGCGGTGCTTTCCAGGAAGGCTGCCTGTGACGTCCCTGCTGGCCCCCAGGAGCTGTCCAAGATCACGATGCCTGTGGCCTTCAACGAACCCCTGAGCTTCCTGCAGCGGCTCACAGAGTACATGGAGCACACGGCCCTGGTGCGCCGTGCCGCCCGCCAGCCCCGGGCCCTGGAGCGCATGCAGGTGGGCCTCGGGGTGAGGGCGTGACCCGGCTCCCCCCAGGGCACAGGGCCCCTCACTCTGGGCTGTGCTGCCCAGGGGCTGAGACATCCGGGCTGGGCCCCACAAGGGTGCATGGGGCCTGCGTGTGCATGTACGTAATGTGTGCCCCTGTGAGTTCACGCGCATGTGTGCGCGTGGGGGATGGACACACCTCCTGCACCGCAGGGCCTGCCAGCAAGGACAGGCTGGCACAGGAAGGCGCGGGGCCCCGCTGTGTGCGGCTGTGTGGAGGTGGTGGTGACGGAAGGCGCTTCCCTAGACACTGTGCCACAGACACGGCACAAGGGGAAGGCTAGCCGTCCCCAGAGGGGGAATCCTGATGCGGTTGAGCGGGGGGCTCCTTCCTGGGGGGCTGCTCACAGCCTGTGTCGTCCGCAGTGTGTGGCTGCCTTCGCGGTCTCAGCGGTGGCTTCCCAGTGGGAGAGGACCGGCAAGCCATTCAACCCGCTCCTGGGAGAGACATACGAGCTTATCAGGTGAGGCCAGGCCTTCGGGGAAGAGGCTGAGGGGCAGGTGCGTGTCTGCTCTGGTCTCAGGCCATGCCCATGCCGGGTGGGACCATCCCCGCCGCTCCCGTGGTGCGCAGCGACGCGAGAGCTCGAGTCCTGGAGGCTGACCCGGGTCTGGCTCGTCCCGGGGGTGGTGCGGGGGCATCCCCAGGCTTCTCAGTGGGACCTCGAGTCGGCTGCTTTGGAGCCGCTGGTCTTGGAGTCTCAGCCGTGGAGAAAGCAGGGGGTGTCAGAGGGAGGGCGGTGTGTGCCGCCGGGGCCGGCTCGCAGGTGACAGAGGGTGCGTGCAGCAGGCCTCGGCGGGTCCCAGGGGAGGGGCAGCAGCCGTGCACCCTCAGTTTACAGATGGGGAGACTGAGGCCCAGAGGCCGGAAAGACTCACCCGAGAGTAGCTGCTAAAGGGGGCTTGGTTTGGGACTCAGCAGTGCTGTCCTCTGAGAGGCTGGCCGGGCAGGCGTCCGCCGCCGTCCGCAGCGTGGGTGCAGGAGGTTGGGATGGGGTCAGCCTTTCAGTTCATTCCACGGGAACAGAAAAGAGACAGGAAACCGTGAGTGACCAGAGGGGTGGCAGTGGGAAACACGCCCCAGGAACCGAGGGCACAGGGCGCCCAGATGCCGAGGGCCGGGCCACCGCCTGGCCCTTCCCCTGTTCAGGGCCCTCCGCAGGCCCGGGGCCCAGCCCACCGCCTGGCAGAGGCGCTCACAAGCCTCTGGGCTCCGACGTGTCCGTCCGTCACGCCTCCGTTCCGGCGCCCGCGTGCCCTGTCTGCGGCTCGTTGGGTGGCCAGGACCCGGGCAGCTGCCCTGTTGGAGCCGCGGAACTGAGCCGAGTCCACCCTGGCTGGTCCGAAGCCACAGATGCCGCTGTTCTCAGACGAGCACTCGTTTCGTAAATTAAGTACCGAGGCAGCCACCCTCGAAAGCCTGATTTTTCAACTTTCCTTCCTCTGCGACGGCTGGAAATTCAGAACCCAGTGAAGTCAGTAATTATGTAGTTTAGCTTTTGTCATTTTTAATGACTACAACTGTAGGTGTGTTCACAGTTCCGGAACAATTTAAAAATGACATTTTTATTGAACAAGAGAGTGTACGAAAACTCCCATTTCCTGGACAGAAATATCTTAGGGCCTAAGACATCACATCGCAAAGCTCTCAGGGGCCGCGGAGGAGCTGGCTGGCCCCGGGAAGGCGGGCAGCCCTGGCCCTCGGGCGGGCCCACGAGGACGGGGTGGTGGTCTGCTCCCTGGCCTGCGGCCCAGCAGGCCCTCGCAGACCTGCACGCGCTTGGGGCGGCCCCGGGGGCCCGGCTCACACGTGTGTGCAGGTGTGCGTGTCAGCGTAGGGCAAGCGGGGCGTCACGGCGCAGGTCGCGCATTTCTAACACGTGCGGCGGCGTGGAGGGGTCCCATGTCCCAGGCCCCGCCGTCCCAGGGGCCCACGGCTGCGGAGCCGGCCTCGCCGAGGTCGCTGTCGCTCACAGCCCCGCTCTCCCCGCCGCCCCAGGGAGGACCTTGGGTTCCGGTTCATATCCGAGCAGGTGAGCCACCACCCCCCCATCAGCGCATTCCACGCCGAAGGCCTGCGCCAGGACTTCCTGTTCCACGGCTCCATCTACCCGAAGCTCAAGTTCTGGGGGAAGAGCGTGGAGGCGGAGCCCCGCGGCACCATCACGCTGGAGCTGCTCCGGTGGGTGTGAGCGGAGGCCCTCTTCCCCCGGGGCCGCTCTGGGCGTGGGCCGGGGGCCTTCCAGCAGCGGACCTGTCCCCAGTCCAGTCGGAGCCGCGGCCGGGGGCTTCCCGCCCTCGCCCCCTCGCGGTCGGGCTGCTCCTGCGTGGCGCCCCCGCGCTCTGCCGCCCGGGACAACTGGCAGTCCCACCACGCGGGGCTCCTGAGCCGTCTGCCCGGCGTCCGGTCAGGCAGCAGCCGGGACGCGGGCCCTCTGCTGCGCCGTCCGCGGACGGGACACAGTCGGGAAGCCACCGTGGCTTCTATGCCCTCGTCTCGGAGGTGACCCAGCGGCCACCCCCACGCCCCAGGGGACCGTTGCTGTTGGTGAGGCTGGCCCTGGCTGGGTGTGGAGGGCTGGGTTCCAGGAGCAGAGGCACCCGAGGGGCCCCGGTGAGGCTGCCCCACCCTGTCCATTCTAAGTCCGAGTGCTCCATCTGGTGTGGGTCAAAGGCACCTGGGAAAAACCGTGGCGTCCCCAGCCGTCACCTGGCTGCTGCAGAGCCATTGCAGCTGCGGTCCAGGCCGGGGAGCAGGCCCGGTGCTGAGGCGAGGCTGCGACCGGACCACCGATGGAGCCTGTACCCCATTGGCCGGGCCCGGCTGGCTGCGAGAGACCCAGGGAGGACCCTGGGGAGTGGCAAGGTCACCAGACCCAGGGAGGACAGCCCCTCTGGGAGATGTTTGGGTTCCATTCTGGAAATTCAAGGAGTTACAAACACCTGCCGTGAAATACGTCTCACCGAGCTGATTTTGCCCTTGAATGTGGCTCTTAGACGCAGCATCCCCAGGGACCTGGGTCTGGGGACGGGCTCACCTCACATCCGTGGGGGCTGTTCTCGGGGGTCAGGCCGCTGGGGAGGGGGAGGAACCAGAGGGACGGTGAGTGCCGTGCGGTCGGAGGGGCAGACCCCGGCGCCCACTGGGAGAAGCCTGCATGCCTGCCTGCGCGGTGCGGGCTGTGGACACGCGAGCCCCTCCGTCTGGGCTTCGTCGGCATTCGGGTGGAATGCGTTGCTGTCGCTGCAAAGGGGAGGAGCGCTCAGTTCAAACGAATGCTGAGAAGTCTCCGCCGTGGGAGGCAGCTCAAAGCCATGCTCGGGCTGCCGCAGGCTTTGAGGTGGCGGCATCCGCCGTGTCCGGAGGGTCGCACCGGGCTGGCCGGTCTGCGGCCCGGCTCTGACGCGGCCCCGGCCTCTCTGGCAGACACGAGGAGGCCTACACCTGGACCAACCCCACCTGCTGCGTGCACAACGTCATCATCGGGAAGCTGTGGATCGAGCAGTACGGGACCGTGCAGATCCTCAACCACAGGTAGCGCGGGTGGCTGCCCTGGGCGGCTTTCTCGCAGCCCGGCAGGCGCGGCCAGGCGTCGGGACAGGGGGCCCGAGTCCGCGCCGGTGGGGTGGGTCCTGCCACGCTCTGTGGGGATGGCGCTTGCTTTCTGCTCGGGAGCCAACGCCTTCTGAAACGT
The DNA here is from genome assembly GCA_004027475.1 of Anoura caudifer. Taxonomy (NCBI): domain Eukaryota; kingdom Metazoa; phylum Chordata; class Mammalia; order Chiroptera; family Phyllostomidae; genus Anoura; species Anoura caudifer. The sequence continues at coordinate 137,050 of PVKU01002751.1, forward strand.
CAAACGACGCTGAACAACGGCGTGGGTCCCAGGTGACAGTCCAGCGCCCACCCCCCGTCCTGGCCCCCGCACTGCCTGGCCGGCCCTTCCACAGCTCTGCGGAGACGGCACTGACTCGTCAGAAATCCGCCGTTTAACGTGGACGCTTAAGTGACTTGCAGTTTGTGGGCCGGGCCGTGCAGTCGTTCCCACGGGGTCAGGGGTCAGGGGGCGGAGCCTCCCCCCCCCCCCCCCCGCGCCCTTGGCTGTGCTCCTGCGCGCCCCCCGCCAGTGCCCGCCTGCCCGCCCCTGCCCGCCCCGCAGCAGCGGCCTGTGTCTGCTCCCCCCGCAGGACCGGGGACCGGTGCGTGCTCCACTTCAAGCCGTGCGGGCTGTTCGGGAAGGAGCTGCACAGAGTGGAGGGCTACATCCAGGACAGGAAGTAGGTCCCGGGCGGCGCTCCCAGCAGACACGCGCAGGGCCCGCCCACGCCTCCTTGCGGTTCAGAAACACCTTTTCGTTGTTGGGTGTGACCGGAGAGAAAAGACGGGTTGTTTCTGCGGGTCGGCCTCTCGGCCTCTCCCTCTCGCGGGTGAAAGACGCAATGGGGCGTCGCCATGGCGCTGAGGCTGCCCCTCCCTCCGAGGGGAGACTTGAAATCCGACCGGGTCTCCTGCTCTCCCTGCGCTGCCCCCTCCTGTCCCTGCCCCGCCCACCACCCACAGCGGGCGCGGGCTCAGGCACTGCCTCCAGAGCCTCGTGTCCTCGGGGCAGTTCTTTCCAGTCCCTGAATTGGGATTTTTAAGGTGTTGTGAGCAGAGAAAGGGTCAGTAGCGTTTTAACAGATTTTCCAAGCTTTTTCCTGCCTTTCGGTTATTTGCCTTATGTTTTGGGTCTCAATTTTCTCCCAAGTAATTTGGGCTGCGTAATGTCACAAGGCACCTTCCAGCCCCTAAAATCCGTGTGTGTGTCTGGTGAGAAGCAAGCCCCTCTGTGGCGCAGCGGGTCTTCCGCTCGGTCCTGCGCTGCGGAGCCGGGGGCTGCCCACCCTGCCGCTTGCAGAACGCCCCACGCTGCGGCTCTGCCCGCCCCGCCTGGCCCCTTGAGACAGGTCAGGGCTCCGTGCCAACCTCCCGGGCAGCGGTCCCGGCCCAGGTGGTGGAGCTGCCCTGTCAGCAGCCTGTCCCTGGGGGAGTCCCCCGGGGAGGGTGCTCATGAGGAGCGGTGGCCCTCCAGGCCAAGCCGCTGAGGCCCGGGTGCGCCCTGCACCCCATGCTCGCAGAGCAGCGTCCCAGGGCGTGGGGATCCCACCCCCTCCCCCAGGAAGGGGGCTCGCTCCCCTTGGAGCCGCAGGGACTGACTGGGAAGGGTCTGCAGAGGTGTCCGCTGCCCGAGGAGGCGGGCGGGCAGCGAGGGGCATCGTGCGGTGACACAGTCAAAGGTCACTCCCTGTGTGGGGCCTGCTCCCGGGGCTTGGGAGAGAGGGAGAGAGGGCCGGGCGCACGCCGCCCGGGAGTCAGTGAGTCTCGGAGTGCCCCATCTCCGCCGCTCCTGACGCGGTTTTGCCTCCTTCGTTCCAGCAAGAAGAAGCTGTTCGTCATCTATGGCAAGTGGACCGAGTGTCTGTGGGGCGTGGAGCCCGCAGTGTACGAGTCCTTCAGGCGGCAGGGGCGGCGGGCCGAGCCCCTGGGAGCTGCTCAGCCGGTAAGGTGCTGCCCACCTGCCTGCCCTGCCCTGGCTCCTGCACCATTGGGTCGCGTCCCGGGCGAGAGGACACACAGACTCACCGGTCGGTGGCCTGTGCGTCGGCCAGGGTGCCTCTGCTTCCCCACAATGTGGAGGGCGCCAGGCCTGTGTCACAGTGCTGGCTGCCCGCGTCAGGTCGAGCTGAACCGGGGGCCCCTCCATTTCCCCGGGAAATGCCATGCGGTACGCACCTGGGAGGGGACCCCCACCTCCCAGCCCCTTGTGGGCGCAGGCCCATCCGAGAGCCGGTGAGGCCATTCCTGGTGTCGTGTGGTGGGACCGGCCACGGCCCCGCAGGGGCACTCTGGGCCAGGCCGCTGCTCCCTGGGGCCTGCGGGCCTGCCGACCTGCAGGTGTCCAAGCCGACAGCTGGAAGGGGTGGTTCGAATAGGGGTCCTGTTTTCTAGGAGACACACCAGACCTCGGTGTGCAGTGTGGGCGTCACAGCCGGGCCCAACGACCCACAAACGGGAAGCTTGCGCTGCCTTTGGCCCCGCCCCACGCCACTTCCTGCGCATGGCCAGGCCTCGGGTGCAATGAGGCGCTTTGCCAGCAGTGAGCCGAGTGTCCTGTGAAGACACAGAGGCTGGCGTGGCAGACCCACCGGGGTCACCGCGATGTGTGGGCTCAGTGTCCTTGTGGCTGGGCCACCTGGAGGTGACAGAGCCTCGTCCCAGTCCAGCGCTGGGACCCAGCGTGTGACCTGCAGGCAGGCGGCAGCCCTGCAGCTGCATCTGCTTCGCCGGCCCCGGTGGCCGCACAGATGAGCACCGTCCCCCAGCCCCCTTGCTTTTGAAAGGCAGCTGCAGGCATACCACCTTTGGGGGGGGGTTGCGGTCTCCGGGTGGGTGTGGCCTGCAGGTGCAGCCCCCCATTCTGGACCACGTCTGGGTTGGGGGAGTGAGGAGCGGGTCCCCCCAGCTCGGACAGCGTGTGCTTCTGGACGGTGCTGCCAGCCAGTGGCTGGTGGCGGTCAGACACAGAAGCACGTCCTTTCCCGGCTGCACTCCTGGGAGCAGAGCCGAGCCAGCTGCTGCCTCTGCGCCCTGTCCGTGGGGGCCCCAGCGCAGGAGCCCCTCGTGGGGCCGAGCACACAGAAGCAGGACCCCTAGACTGCGGGAGCCCGGTCCAGACGGGCAGCTGCGTGCCCATCCCTGGTGGGCATCTCGCTGTGCTTGGGGCTCAGCATCTCGTCAGGGAGGGGCTCCCAGGGCTGCTGCCCCTCCAGTGCCCCACCCTGTGTCTGTGTTCCAGGACAGCGGCGCTGAGCATGCCGACGGGGACTCAGGGGACGCCGTGCCTGAGTCTCCGGAGACTGTGCAGGTCATTCCCGGCAGCAAGCTGCTCTGGAGGGTCAACAGCCGGCCCCCCAACTCTGCGCAGGTAGAGCGCCCCTCCCTGACCCTGCGCTCCGCCAGCCCCGCCCCCATGAGCCGCCCAGTGCCCTACCCGAGCTGCAGGGCCAGCTTCCCGGGCCCCTGACCCCAGCGCCACGCCCTGCCGTCCAGCCACACAGGCAGTGCCCCGTCCACACGGGTCCCGGGGATGCGTGGACGCAGCCGACCCGCGTGTCGGCACACGGGTGCAGCTGCCCCATCCGCGGGCAGGGCCTGGCAGGCGTGTGCCCAGCACCCCATGGAGCCGTCTGCTGAGGCGCGGCCTCCGACTCGCCACTTCAGGCGCATCTCGGTGTTTGGTTTTGGAAAACTTGCAGTGTGTGTGTCACACACAGTGTCGTGTTCATGGTTCTGCAGTGAGCGCAGCGTAACGCACCGCGCTTTTCCGGGTTGTAGATGGTATGTCGTTTACGTACGGAACGCAAACACGGCACGTAGTTTTCCGTGGCATCGTCCTGCCCTCTTACATCGCAGAGCAAGTGTGAAGCGCACAAGCCCCTCCCCCGGAGATGCTGGGGGACAGGCCTGTGAGCTGGGCATTGCAGGGGCCCCGAGGGGACCGAGGCCAGTGCGTCTCCGGCCAGGCAGGGACCTTGCCCCTGCGTGGGCTGCAGGGGCGTCTCCAGGCGCGGGAGGCCGTGCCCAGGGGCGCGCGTGACAGCCCTCTCTGCCCTCAGATGTACAACTTCACCAGCTTCACCGTGACCCTCAACGAGCTGCAGCCGGGCATGGAGAGGACGCTGGCGCCCACCGACTGCCGCCTGCGCCCCGACATCCGGAGCATGGAGAACGGTGACATGGGTGTGTGCCGGTGTGGGGGCTCAGGGTGGGACCCTGCTTGGGCCCTGCGGACCCCGCCGCTGCGGAGACACGGTGCGGGGGCTCCACATGTGCCCGTGGCCCCTCGATGCCGGAGGCCTGGCACGTAGGTGTGGCTCCCTGGTGGCAGTGTGTTGTCCGCGGTTCCCCAGCGAGGGCGGCTCCTGACCCAGACTGTGTGCTTGGCCTAGACCTGGCGAGCCAGGAGAAGGAGCGGCTGGAGGAGAAGCAGAGGGAGGCCCGGCGGGAGCGCGACAAGGGGGACACCGAGTGGCAGACGAGGTGAGGCCCCGCCATGGGGCGCGGGAACGGAGAGGCGGACACCCCACACCTGCAGCCGAGCGGAAGCTGTCCCTGCTTGTGTTGCGATGGTGGCAGCGGCCCTGTGCCCAGTGCTGTGCCCACCAGGCAGATAGGCCGAGGCCCAGAGCAGGCCCAGGCCCCCACCCTGGCCCGGTGTATTTGGCCCCGAGCACCTTCTTGAATGTGGCAAAGTTACAAAGAAAACGTGGGCAGAACGAGCCGGTGACTGAGGGAGGACAGCTCTCAGGGACGGCAGGCTGCCTGCGGGGACACTGGGCCCAGCGGCCGTGGCAAGGCCACGCCCCTCGCACACCTGCAGGGAGGACCATCCGGGTGGCTGTCTTTACGGGGTTCGCTCCCCTGCGTGCTGCCAGGCGGCGGCGGGATTTCAGAATCGAGCCGTGAGCCAGAATTGGGCTCTCAGAGGTCTCTGGGGTGCGGGCAGCTCCTCAGCGTGCGGCTCCTGCCGCTGTGTCCAGGGCCCGGCGTGGCCCCTCGTGGCCCCTCGTGGGTGTTCAAACCAGCTTTCGGCGGCTGGGCATCCCATTTCGTTGAGTATTTTACTCTTAATGTTTGGTACGTGGAGCTTGCTTCATCCTAGCAAGAGGCAGCTTGAAACCAGCTCGCATCCCTTCGCTGTTTTTTAAGAGGCCAATATAAAAAACCACTGTGCAAACGCTGGCGTTTGCCCGGAGAAGACAGTCACTGCCACCCCGTGGGCCCCCCCGCCTGCCCTGGCACACTGCGGGTGTCCTCGGCTGTCCCCACCTGGTCAGCAGCGAGGGGAGGGCCAGGTGGCTATCGTGCTGGGGACAGGGGACAGTGACCGCGCCGGCTATCCCCGGGCCGCAGCCTGTGGCCGCCCTCACCTGCGGAGGCTCGGGCCCAGGCCCCTCTCTGGCGGTGGGCCAGCGTGCCAGCTGGCTTCGAGGCCCCGGTGCTTTGGTTTCAGCCGGGGGCTTGCGGCGTGGGCGGGGGCTGCCCCTGGGGATGCAGGCTGCCTCCTCACTGAGTGGCCCGCCACCCCTGACGCCGCCCTGTGTTGCAGGTGGTTTCGCCAGGGCAGGAACCCGCACACGGGGGCCCCCGACTGGCTGTACGCGGGCGGCTACTTCGAGCGGGACTTCTCCGGCTGCCCGGACATCTACTGAGGGCCAGGGGTGCCCGGGGCCCGGACGCCTGCCGGGCCGCGCTCCTCCCGCAGCCCCTCCACGCTCCGGTCTGCAGAGCCAGCCTTTCTCAGGACCGTGTTCAGGGAGAGGGGCGGCCCTGGCCGAGCGCTCGACCCCAGTCACCTCTGATTGCCAAGCAGGTGTGCTGGCGCGGCCTTTCATGAAGCTTCCCGTGGGGTCTCCGTGTTGTCATCAAGGTCTGAGAAGGACGGTCCCTCCGCCCCCTCTGATGACGGCGTCCGTGGGGCGCGGTGGCCGGCAGCGCCCCTGGTGGGCCTGTCCCTGGAGGAAGGAGCAAGAAGGGGCCGGGTGCCTCCGAGCAACAGTGTCGGCAGCGTTGGGGACCCCTCCGGGCCAGGGCGAGCCTTTCGGATGCAGGGCAGGGAAGTGAGTGGCTGTCAGACTCCGCATCTCACCAGTCCTCAGTGATGTAAAGACGACTTTTAAAACCTAAAAGTACTCGACTAGGATCTGCTAAAGGCAGGACACCCGTTAGTCACCAACTGTGTGCGTCCACAGGGCGGCATCTCTGTGGCAACCTGCGACCACAGCCACCCGGGACGGCACTGCCTGCGTCGAACGAGTCCTGGACGGCTCCGGCCGCCGCCATTCCTCCCATCCCAGGGCCCCTTGCCCTGTGGGCCACGCCCGTGTTGCCAAGCGGGAGCCGTTGGAGAGCACACGTGTGTCTGACACACGGGCACAGCTGGGTCCCCGTGCTGGGCACTGGGGGTCGGGGCAGAGGCTCCGTCCAGGTGCGTGAGGCTCTGCGGCGGCACCCGTCCGGCCCGGGGCCGCTGCCTTGTGAGGGAGCTCAGCCCGGGTCACGGCCCCGCTCTCCAACGGGAGACAGCCTGCTGCGTGTGGCGCCCAGGCACACACGCATGAGCACACACGCACATGCAGTGCACGCACATGCACACCTGTGCACAATGCGACCGAGGAGTGCGTGTGCGTGCACACACGGCGCCCCATGCATGTGCGAGCACACAGGTACAGCACACGTGTGCACACACGGTGCACATGCCGTGTGCATGCATGCACACACGTCCCCCCACACAGCGGCGAGCGTGGCGGGCTCCCCCCGGAGAGGGCGTCGCCGTTGCGTCCGGCTTCGACTCACACCTGCAATTAAACCACGACTGGCAGCGAGGACTCCCTCTGAGGGCGTCATTGCGTCACTTCGGCCGCTGGCGGCCCCCGTGCTGCGACAGAGCCCTGACCTCGGCCACGTGGCCGTCGATTCGCTGCCCGTTTGCTCAGGAGCCCCTGGGAGTCGGCGTGTGTTCGGTGCAGCGTCAATGTCCCGGGACCCGCGGGCGTCAGCCGCAGCGAACAGGCCGCCCAGGGTCGGGGACGGTGGCTGCCTCTAGGTGGCTGGGCTGGCACAGCTCCATCCCGGAGGCTGTGTCCCCCAGGTGGGGTCGGTTCAGGGGGTCCCCAGCCCCTCAGGCTTCCCGCCCAGGTGTGGCCCTGCACAGAGAGGTCGCAGAGAAGCGGGTCCTGGCCCCTCGCGGGCGCCCCAGCACTTGGCCGCCCAGGGCTGCTAGTCTCAGCGCCCGGCTCTCTGCGAACACGTGCGCTCAGCCGGGACGCGCCGTGCAAGACCGCGCCGTCCCAGCCCCTCCATGGAGTGGAAGTGGCCCAGGCAGGGCCCCATGGATGTCCTGGCCACTGTCCTCCACTCTGACTGTCCCCAAGGCTCGGCTGCCTGTGCTAGAGGAAGGGCCAGCCCCATGTCGGCCACACCCACGGCCTGGTCAGACCCTGGCCGGTGCTGGAGACGGCCTGGCAGCCTGGGAGCCATGCCGCGGGGACGCATTTACCGAGCATGCGGGGTGCAAGCCATCTGCCTGCTGGGTCCTCGCCAGGTCGCAAGGTCCAGAGCCCAGACACACTGCCGGGAGGCTCCCCACAGGCCCCTGGTTGGGGCACAGTCTCCACGTGGTGGCGGTGGTGGCAGCCGGCTCACAGGTCCCACGGGTATACAAGCGCATGTGGGGTGGTAAGACGTGTCCCCTCAGTGCTGACCCCCAGGCCCAACCCTCAGGGGGCGGAGCTGTGCCCTGCGTGGACAGCTGCCCCAGTGGGGTCGGCGGGTCTCCCCGCTCTGGTTTCTGCTGTCTCGGGCTCCCAGACGTCCTCCTGGGGACGCTGCCGTGTTGCCAGAGGGTGCCCGGTGGGTCCCTGGGGAGAGAGCCAGTGACCGGGGCCAGGCCTGTTGCATGGCGTCCCCCACGGTGCAATCTCTCCGCCTCATCCCTTAAACCCTCAGGGGGTGGGGCCCTGCAGAGCAATGACTTGTGACAGGTGACGGTGGTCAGCACCCATCCGTCTGCGACATAGGGCCAACCCTCAGCATTTCGGAGGACTGTGTGGCCCGAGAAGATCGGGGTTAAACCGGCTCCTGGCAAAGGCCCTTCGGCGGCAGCAGATGTCCGCTCTGGGCGGCTCTCACCGTCCAGGCTGCTCCGGCCTCTCGGGACGGGTGCCTGTCAGGGAGGGGTGTGTGTTCTGCAGGGTTGGCCTCGTGGATGGACGGGGGGTCGGGGTTCTCTGAGCATCGGGAGCCCTGCTGGACAGCATCCCTTCTCTCCAGGACCGGGCCCGGGGCTGGAGGCAATGTGGCACCCAGAACCTGCTAGTGGGGCCAGAGGGTCCCTGCAGCCTGGTCCCGCCCTCGGTGCCAGTGGCTGGGTGCTTCCCGGGCTGGTGAGCTGGGTGGGCCTCTCATCCCAACAGCCAAGGAGGCTCCGGCAGGGGTTCAGACAGTCCCCAGGTCTGAGCGTGCTCAGAGGGCTCGACTCCCCGTGTGGCTGCCACCGTGAGCGGCCTGGTGTGCACGTGGAGACCGCAGAGCCTGGGCCTGGTGGCCGCGGCAGCAGCAGGGGCGGGCAGGCGGGGGCCCAAGGGCCACACGCGGTGAAACGTGCGAGCATGCAGCCCACAATTCACCCCCGGGCCTACAACCAGGCTGGGAAGCCCACCTCCCGGGGGCAGAGCCCATGCCCTGCACAAAACCAGCTCCACAGGCATCGCCCCCCCGAACGTGAGGCCTAGAACCGCCCCGGCCTCAGAAGAAGACACAGGGCACGGGCCTCAGGGCGGTGCACATGGCAGTGACTCTGGGAGGGGTCACCAGGGCCTGGCCCGGCCACAACTGGGTGAGAAGGCAGCCCACAGAGTGGGGGGAGGGTTGGAAAGCCACGCCCCTGGCAGCCCACGAACACCCATAATGCGGGAAGAATCTCTAAAGCCCAGCAACGGAACTCCAACGGGCAGACACGGCCGGCCTCCTCGCACACCTGTGTCCAAATGACCGAGCTGGACGGAGTCTGACCGCTAGGGAAGCGAAGGAACCACGCCCACCCAGACGGTTTGGGGCGGGCTGCTCCCTCGCCCACGTGCGGTGGGTAAAGATTTGGGAGGACATCTTGGGAGCGAGGAGTCCCAGCCCCACACCAGGTCCCCCAGCCCAGGGTCCCGTGCCAGGAAGGGAAGTCCCCAAACTTCTGGCTGTGAAAACCAGTGGGGACTGAGTCGGTGGAAGAAACTTCTGGAGCTCCAAGCAGTTCCTCTTAAAGAACCCACACACAGCAAACAAAGCAAACAAGCAAAACTAAGCAAACAAGCAGAACAGACAGAATCATGGCTGTGGAGAGTGTGTTGATGGTTGACAGATGGGGAGTGTGGGGGGGAGAACGGGTGAGGAGGTGAGGGGATTAGGAAGTACAAACAGGTAGTCACAGAACAGCCGTGGGGCTGTGAAGTGCAGCACAGGAGATGGAGCAGCCAAAGCACTTACACACACGACCTGTGGACGTGGACAGTGGTGGGGGGATGGCCTGAGGGAGTGGGGGTGCTGGGTGGAGCGGGGCAAAGGGGGAACAATCAGGACAACTGTAATAGCACAGTCAATAAAATATAATTTTAAAAATATTACAAGAAAAAAAACCCTGATTCAGCAATGGGCAAAGGGTTGGAAGAGACATGTCCTTTCACTGAGGAAGATACATGTATGGCAGGCAGATGAGCAGGCGAAAAAGATGCTCGGGCCTCACTAGTCACCAGGGACACGTGCATCGGAGCTGCAGCGAGCCCCGGCCTGCGCGGCCCAGTGGACTGGGTGTTGTCCTGCAAACCGAACAGGTCCCAGGTTCAATTCCCAGTCAGGGCACAGGCCTGGGTTGCAGGCCAGGTCCCCAGTCGGGGGGCAGGCATGAGAAGCAACGGATTGATGTTTCTCTCCCTCTCTTTCTGCCTCCCTTCCCCTCTCTCTCAAATAAATTGGAAACAAACACAAAACAATGACCCTTCCATGAGATAACCACCTCTGCTCATTAGGAAGGCCGCTGTCCTGCTAATGACAAAACCCCCCAGGAAATACCAAGGGGGGGCGTAGAGAGACCGGAGCCCTCGGGCACCATCGGGAACGCAGCCTGGCACAGCCGCTGTGGAAAGGTCTGGAATCCTCAAAAAATTAAAAATGGAACTGCCCGGTGACCCAGCGACCCCACTTCTAGAGACACACCCTAAAGAGTTGGGATCTGGGTCCGGGAGAGAGACCCCGACCCCCTGAGCACGACGCTCCAACCTGTGAGCAGCGTGAGCGCCGCAGACGAGTGAATGGGGACCAGCACCAACTTGCCCAGCCTTTGTCTTATTGCTCAACGCCCCCCCCCCCACGCCCCTCTCCCAGAACTCAAGCACAGACAGCACAACACTGCGGGGGCTGCAGGGGAGGGCGTGGTGGGAGGTGGAAGAGGGTACAAGACGGGTAAATGGTAATAGAAAAAAAAATAACTATTAAAAAAATAAAAACAAAGAGAAACCATCTCTACATTTAAAACGAATCACCCAGCCTCAAAAAGGGAAGGAAGTCCTGCCGTCGCTGTGGCTCATTTGGTCGGGTCGTTGACCCCGCAGCCACAAAGGTTGCCGGTTCGATTCCTGGTCCCAGCGCCTGGGCCGGTAGGGGAGGCAAACCAGCGGAGGCTTCTGCCTGGCATCTGACGTTTCTCTGTCTCCCTCCCCTTCGGATGAGGATTAAAAGACCAAGAACACGAAGGAAGGAAGCCCTGACCCCGGCCACAGCCTGGAGGACATCACCCTCGGGGACATAAGCCGGCCACTGAAGGACACGTGCTGTGTGTGGGTTTCATCTGCGACATTTACCACATTAGAACCTGGGATGGAGAAACGCAAGCGCCCTGCTTAGAGAGGGCGAACCGGTTCGCAGAGGAGGCTGGATGGCATTTCCGATGAGAAGCGGCTCCATTTTGGGAGAGGAAACAGACTGTGACTCCGGTTCCCGCGACAGTGCCGCGAAGTCGAGTGGGCGTCGAGTGGAAACAACAGGGAATAGCAGCACTTTTCGCCTGCCCACTCGTTGTAAAAACACGCGATGCACACACCCAGCCGCCGCCGGCCAGCGCTCCGGGGGCCACGGACGGACGTCCACGGGGGCGGCCAGGCCGCGGCGGGGCGCGCCCTCCCCTCCTGGGACCGACCGGAGGGCAGCGGCCGCCAGTCGGTTCCGACCCCGCACCATCCGCTGGGGGCTCGAGCTGCCCACGGGGACCGAGGGGAGACGGCCGGTCAGCGCTGTCGTCGGGTGGCGTGCAGGCACCGCAGCGGGGACCGCGCGCTCCCACGAGGCCCCGCTGGTCCGACGGGCGCCGCGGGCCTCGCACCGAGTCCCGGAGTGCGGTTCAGTCATTTCCCGGAGGACGCGAAGCCCGACCCCGTGTCCTAACATACCCCCTCCCCTGACCCCGTGACTACACCGCCTACATCTCGGGACCTGGCGCCCTTCACCGACAGTGATCCTAGAAGACGCCGCCTCGCGCCCCGCAGGTGCCCCCGCCTTTCCAGGCGGCCCGGGGGGTCCACCGCCCCCAGGGCGGCCCGTTCCCGACCCGCCGTCCCCAAGCGCTGCCGCCAGGGGCCGCCGCCGCGCCCCTATGACACAGCAACAATAGGAGCCGCTCTGGTCCGCGCTTTGCTGGCCCACGCTTCCGCCGGAAAGGGCCGGGTCGGGGGGATGGACAGCGGACCTCGCCAATCGCTCGCGGGGCAATGCCATCCCTAGCGTCTGCCAGAGACCAATCGGCAGCGACAGCTGCGGGAGGGGCGGGGCGAGCGGGGGTTTCCGGCGGGTCCCGGCAGGCGCCGAGGAGGAAGAGCGAACCCAGACGGTACCTCTCGGCTGAGTCTTCGTGCGGGCCAGGTGAGTGGGGTGGCGGGGGACCGGGGCCTGCGCCATCCGGAACCCGGAGCCGGGCGCCGGGTCTGCGGAGGCCGGAGGGGCGGGGGGTTCGGGGCAGAGGGGCTCGGGGGCCCGGGAGCCGGGGTCCGTGAGCGGGCCGGCGCTCTCGGAGGTTGAGAGGCCGGGGGGGGGGGGGGGGGGGGGGGGGGGGGGGGGGGGGGGGGGGGGGGACGGCCTGCGCGGGGCGAGGACTTTCGGGAGCGGGGACCGGGGAGGCGGCTCTTGGGCCATCCCGGGCTGCCGCCCTGCTGCAAGCCGCCCGGGCCCCTCCGCCCAGCGCGGAGGCGAGGCCGTCGGGCTGTCAGGGGTGCGGGCTGGGGGCGGGCCGTGCACCTGGCAGCGGGTTCCCCCCGAGTGGTCACTGTTGTTGAAGGGAGCGCCCTACAGCTCCACGGTCGTGGGGCCAAAGTCTTGTGTCCCATCTGACGTGTTAGTGGCGTCCCCGCCCAGCCCAAGCTTTTAAATTCTTGGGGCCCCAGCTGAAGAAACAAGTTTTCGAGTAAGAGCAGCCGCGGGCAGCGAGACCGCGTAGATGCAGAAGCTGATTTCGTTCTTTGAGAAACGTGAGAAGCTTCGGGTTGGCTCCGTGGCTCAGGTGCCCGGAGGCTCTGCACCCCCGCCCCCCCTCCCGGCCCCGCCAGGTGCTTTGAGCCGGTGTTGGGCAGCTTTCGGTGCTCCCTTGTGCCCAGTGGAGGCTCAGCGAGGGACGCCTCCCCGGGGTCGGGGCCAACGCAGCGCTTGAGTAGCAAGTCAGGGCTTCCATGAGTGACGGGGTCTGCCTGCTGGTCCCTTTTCCAGGATGACGACTTCAGGGGCTCTGTTTCCCAGCCTGGTGCCAGGCTCCCGGGGGTCCTCCAACAAGTATTTGGTGGAGTTCCGGGCAGGAAAAATGTCGCTGAAAGGAACTACCGTCACCCCCGACAAAAGGAAAGGGCTCGTGTACATCCAGCAGACTGACGACTCCCTCATTCACTTCTGCTGGAAGGACAGGACGTCCGGGAACGTGGAAGACGTGAGTGTCGGCGCCGCTCTGCCTGCAGAGGCCGCACTCGGCCCCTCGGGGAGGGAGCTGGTGGCCTGCCCTGTGCGGGGTCAGCGACAGGGTTGCGGTGGGGAGGGCCTCGAAGTGGGGGGGGGGTTGCTGCCTTCAGGAGCTGCTCTGCTTCTGGTCGCCCCAGTGCCAGCGAGCAGCTGGCTGTCCCCTCACTGCCTGTGCTTCGCACTCTGAGGAGCAGGAGCCTCAGAGCTGCAGACCTGAGACCCGGGCGGCCCACTCAGCGCTCTTCACCCTCCAGGCCGAGGTGCCCGGTCAGGTCCCAGAGCACCTCGGAGCTGACTTTTTGACTCACCTTGGAATGTTGTTCCCAGAATGTCTCTGTTAACAAACTCTTTCAAGAGTTGAAAGTCTCACGCTGGCTGGTGTGGCTCAGTGGATTGGGCACCGGCCTGCGAACTCAAGTGTCGCCAGATCAATTCCCAGTCAGGGCACAGGCCTGGGTTGGAGCCAGGTCCCCAGTAGGGGGTGCACGGGAGTCAGCCACACACTGATGTTTCTATCCCTCTCTTCCTCTCTCCCCTTCTCTATAAAAAGAAGTGAATAAAATCTTGAAAAAAAAAAAAAGTTGAAAGTCCCCGTTCCCCGTTGGGCGCTGGGCCTGCCCCTGGCCCTCTCTCCCTTTGCAGAGGCCTCGGACCCCGGCTCGTCTGCCCCGCAGGGACCCTGCTGGTGAGGAGCTGGGACCTGTGCCCTCCCCCCACCGAGCTGCACCCCAAGACACAGGGCCCAGCGTGCGTCCCTGGGAGGTTCTGGGGCCCGAGGGCATGTGTGAGAGAGACTGATGCCCTTCCTCCCATGGCCTCTGCAGGACCTGATCATCTTCCCGGACGACTGTGAGTTCAAGCGTGTCCCGCAGTGCCCCAGCGGGCGGGTCTACGTGCTCAAGTTCAAGGCAGGGTCCAAACGACTCTTCTTCTGGATGCAGGTGCGTGGGAGCTTCCGTTTGCGTTTTGTCGCGTCTTGCTCTCGCGAGAGGAGGTGAGCGCCCTGCTCAGCAGGCGGCGGCGGCAGCTTTCACAGCCGCCGGCGCTGGCCAAGTGCGCTTGCGTGCCGCCTGAGAGGTCCCTGCGTGGCCGTCCACGGGGGCTGCGGGCTGCGCCCGAGCGCCTCTCCAGGTGTGGAGTTCCCTGGGAGACAGGCATGGGTTCGTGGGCCAGGGCTCCCGCCGAGTGCCCCGAAGGGCAGCGGCCCGCGTTCAGTTCCCTCGAGGGTCACGAGGACCCCGGGGCAGGAGCAGGGTGAGAATGTGGGGTGTCTGTGCAGCAGGTCAGGCGGAGACGTAGGGTCCTTTCCAGGGCGGCGCCAGGGCGTCCCGCGCCCACGGCCGCAGGCGGCCTTCTCTCCGGCCAGGCTGCTGCCGTTTCCTCGGCCGGCCACGGTCCCTTCTGTCACAGGCAGTGTCATGAAGAAGAGCCTTGTGCCAGCGCCGCCTCTGCATGTGAGCCTGGTCTGCAGGTCAGAGCGCGGGAGCGGCTTGCGTGTGCAGTGGGCGCACATGCGCGCGCACGCGGCCATGGCAGGTGTTGCCGCGCCCCCGCCAGGGCCGAGCCTGCCCCTCCCTAGCGCCTTCTGAGCGGGCAGGAATGGTGCTGGTGTTGGGGGCCCCGCTGCTGGCCTGTGCGGAGGCGGTGGGAGCGTGGCTGGGACTGAGGTCGCTGCGGTGCGGGCATCTGCCGAAAGGGGCGCTGTGGTCGTCGACGGCCCTGCGGGGAGGGCCTTGCCCTGGCGGGAGCGATGTCTTAGTCTGTGGCTGTGGAACACGTGTCCGCCGTGTGACGGACAAGATCCTCGCCCGTGAGCCGGGCCGGCGGTGGGCGGCCCGCTCAGCCGCGGCGGTGTCCTGTCCCCCCGCAGGAGCCCAAGACGGACCAGGACGAGGAGCACTGCCGGAAGGTGAACGAGTGCCTGAACAACCCGCCCATGCCTGGTGCCCTGGGGGCCGGCGGCGCCGGCGGCCACGAGCTGTCGGCGCTGGGCGGCGAGGGCGGTCTGCAGAGCCTGTTGGGGAACATGAGCCACAGCCAGCTCATGCAGCTCATCGGGCCCGCCGGCCTCGGAGGGCTGGGTACGCCTGCTGGCTGGCGGGCGGGCAGGCGGCCTTGCACGGGGGCGGCTTCTGCGCTGGCGTCGGTTTCCTTTAAGCGTTTGATTGGCCCAGAGGGGTGTCCGTGTGCGTGTTCAGCGCTGCCCTCCTGGGCGAGGGCCTGTGGGTGGCAGCAGGGCAGGCGAGGCACCTGGGGGACTCCCACCTGCGGCCTGGGCTCCCTCCGTCCTGCCTGCTGCCCCCTGGGGGGTTTCGGTGGCCATGTCTGTGGACGGCTGGGAAGCACTTACTGCTTTGTGCTGGACTTGCACTGCGGTTACACTGACCCTGAAAGTGGTGGACAAAACGGGGGCCATCTGCCTGGATGGAATGGGCTTCCAGAACACTCCCGTCTGAGCAGCCGCTGCCCAGGCTCCCTGGTCACCACCTCCCCCTGCTTGTCCCTCGGCTGTGCCGGCCTCTCTGCACTGTTGGCTGGGGGGTGGGGGTCAGGCCCTCCAGGCGGGTGTGACTGCTGAGCCTGCGTCCTTGCTCCTTGCAGGTGGGCTGGGCGCCCTGACGGGGCCGGGCCTGGCCAGCTTACTAGGGAGCGGAGGGCCTCCAGCCAGCAGCTCTTCCTCCAGGTGAGCCCCCCGCCTCGCCCCCACTGCACCCGGGGGTGCCGCCAGGAGCTCCATCCTCGGAGACTGGGGGTAGGAGGTGCGGGACAAAACAGGTGTCCGGGAGGGTCCTTTCACGGTCCAGGTGCTTCCCGGACGCCTGCACCACAAAGGCCTTCGGGGCGCGGCTGGCGGCTGCGGGCCCACGTGGACGCCTGGTGGCTCCAGCTGCCCTGCTCTCCCCAGCTCCCGGAGCCAGTCGGCAGCGGTCACCCCGTCCTCCACCACCTCTTCCGCCCGCGCCACCCCCGCCCCTTCCGCTCCAGCAGCCGCCGCGGCCACCAGCCCAAGCCCCGCGCCCAGTTCGGGGAATGGTGCCAGCACAGCCGCCAGCCCGACGCAGCCCATCCAGCTGAGCGACCTCCAGAGCATCCTGGCCACTATGAACGTGCCGGCCGGGCCAGGAGGCGGCCAGCAAGGTAACCCGTGGTCCTCGGCTCCAGGGCGAAGGGGCCTGCTGCCCCCACCTCTGGAGCTGGCTTTCCAGGGCCCAGCCCGGCGCCAGGCCAGCTGCCCCCTGCAGTGTGCTGCCTCATCTCTGCTGAGCGTGCTGCGCCCTCCTGATGGGCGCTGGGCCCGCCTCTGGCCCCTGATGGCCATGTGCTTGTCCCCCAGTGGACCTGGCCAGCGTCCTAACGCCCGAGATTATGGCCCCCATCCTTGCGAACGCGGACGTCCAGGAGCGCCTGCTGCCCTACCTGCCCTCCGGGGAGTCGCTGCCCCAGACCGCGGAGGAGATCCAGAACACGCTGACCTCCCCCCAGTTCCAGCAGGTGCCTCGGCGGGGGCTGTTGGCGGGGGGCCCGCGCGTCCGGGTCCCGCCCCAGTGGGTGCCCCCACCCCCGGGCTTGCTCAGAGGTGTTGGCCCTTCCTTGCAGGCCCTGGGCATGTTCAGCGCGGCCTTGGCCTCGGGGCAGCTGGGCCCCCTCATGTGCCAGTTTGGTCTGCCGGCGGAGGCTGTGGAGGCTGCCAACAAGGGCGGTAAGTGCCAGTCCCCGCCTGTGGGTAGGGGGGGAGCCTCCCCGTGTGCGTGGCAGGCTGGGCCCGGGAGGGCAGCCTCACGCCCGCGACGCCCCGTAGATGTGGAAGCATTTGCCAAAGCGATGCAGAGCGGCGCCAGACCGGAGCAGGAGGGCGACGGGAAGGACAAGAAGGATGAGGAGGAGGACATGAGCTTGGACTAGGTCGTCCGCTGTCTTTTACGGGCGGGTGGGCGCTTGGCTGGGCGGGGGCCGTGCCTGCGCCCACTGCGGCCCCCCCTGACTTGCTAATAAATAAAGGTCTTGTCTTTTATCCAACAACTCTCGTGTTCTGTGCCCGCGGCTTGGTGCGGCAGCCCCATCCCCTCGCCGGCTGCACGGGAGCCGCTGTTTTGGGGCAAAGGCCTGGGGAGGCCGTCCCCCCTGCGGCCCTGTGACCGGGCTGTCAGGCGCTCTCCTCCAGTGATTTACAGACTTCTCAAACTATTAAAAGTTGGTGGAAGGAAAATCTCGGAATTATAAGCAAAGATCAAAAGTATAAAAACCCAATTTTATTGTATTTTCCCCTCATTTAAAAAGTCAGACATAACTTAAAAGGTTCCTGGAAATGAGGCGGCCGGTCGAGTGCAGGTAAACCCACACTGACTTCATTGAGACCGGCCCGGGGCGGCCTGGTCAGCCGGCCGTTTGCGGGGGCGGGTTTTCCGGGAGGCAGGACCCCGCCTGCCTGGGCAGCCGCTGGCCCCCACTGCGCCCTGCACACCCACGGAGCGCGGCAGTGTGACCCGGGACCCGTTCACCATCAGGCTCCTCATGCAGCCCTGGAAACCCGGCGGCCATGGGCGCGGCAGGGTGGGGGGCCCGTCCCGCGCGTCCTCCAGTTCTGGGGTGCGGGGGAGATGGAGACGGGTTGGCACACGGCCTGGTTTCCAGTGGGCGTCCCCCCACGGGAGGGTGGGAGCCAAATGGGGTGACCCCCTCCCCTGGGTAAGGCCACGCTCACCACTGGGCAGGCCACCGAGGTGCAGGGGCACCGGCGTGCGCCCCGAGGCCTCCAGCGCAGGGCCCAGGGTCCGGCTGCTCTGGGCGTCCACCTCCAGCTGCAGGGCGCTCCCACCTTTGGTCACTGTGGGCACAGGCTCCCTGAGGCGGGGCTGGGAGGGCCCTCACCAGCCCCAGGGCCTGGCTCCGCCACCTAGTCGGCCTGTGCGGGTTGGTGCCCCCTGTGTCCCCGCCAGGCTCAGGAGCGTCCCCAGTCACGGGAGGGGACCCAGCTCACCTGCCAGCTGGTGCCACTGACCATCACACAGTGCCCTGGAGAGTGTCACGGCTGTGGAGAACGCGCCTGCTCCGTCGTCTGCCCACAGCCGTACCTGGGGTCGGGGCGGCCGTCAGGGGGGCCCTGCCAGCCCTGTGGCTGCCCCTCCGTCACGGCCCCCACCGGCTTACCTGCTTCCCCAGCACCTGTGCCTGCAGGTAGGGGGGTGCCTGGAGCCGGCCCAGGTGGAAGAGGAGGCCTGTGGCCGTCTGGGGCCGCACCTCCAGCTGCAGGCTCACGTTAGGCAGGGCAGCCCCCAGGGTGTCTGCGGGAAGGGGCTGTGAGCAGCTGGGGAAGCAACCCCAGGCCCCTTCCTCCCCGGCCACGGCTCCCACCCCACCCAGCCCAGGGCTGTGCCAGGAGGGGGGCCAGCAAACACACCTAGAGTAAGGGCCCCACCGCCACCGGCAAAGAAGAGGCCCCGCTCCAGGGGTTCCGAGAGGCAGGGCGTGACCCCCACCATTGTGTGGGGTGTCCTCAGGAGCTGCCCGTCCAGCACCAGCCTCTTCACACAGCCACTGAACCGGGACCTGCTCACAGCCACCTGGGGGGGGGGGGGCATGGCACACCTGCGGTCAGGTCCCGGGGCTGCTGGGGAGGGGGGACTGGTCTGGCTGGGCTGGGGACCGGGTGGGGAGGCTGGGCAGGGACAGCTCTCACCGGGAGCCTGTGGCTGTGCTGGCTGCCAAGAGGAAGACCCCCCACAAAGAGGGCGTGGGGCTGGGGGGCCTTGGCCCCCTGGTGCTGCTTGTCAGTCTCCTCCCGGCTCTGAGCCCAGACCCCGTTCACCCCCAGCTGGATCCGAGTCCTGCCCCACCGCACGGACACCTGAGGGTGGGCAGAGGTACATGAGTCCGGGAGCTCTGAGCCCTGCCCACGTCCCTTCTCCTCGATCCCTTACCTGGTGCCACCGGCCAGCCTGACAACGCAGGCGGCTCTGAACCCGGAGCTGGGGCACAGGGCCACTTGCCGTCTGAGCTACAAAATGCCTGTGGCTCAGGAAGAGAGCCAGGGCGGGGCTGCTGGATGCCAGGGGCACAGCGAGGACCAGGAGCCCACTTCGGGAGCGGGGGCGGACCAGCAATGACAGGAGGGACCTGGAAGCCAAGCGGGGCATCAGCCTGGGTAGCTCCTCTGCACCTGCCCGTCCCACCTGGCCCAGCTTACCTGTTGCTAAGGGGCGCTGGGATGCCTGTAAACTCCAGGTAACTGGGCAGGGGGCCCCCAAACTGGTAGGTGCCCTGGATGATCCCGAGGGGCTGTGGCGTGCAGGCAGGGTCCTGGGCAGGCTGCCGGCTGCGCCGGGAGGCCTATGGGGTCAGATGGGGATGCAGGGATGTTTGGGGGCTGTCTTCCGCCCACCCCCAGCTCCACCCCGCCCACTGCAACCTTGACCCCAGTGCCCACCTTCCCAGCTGCTGTGGCCTGTAGTCCTTGAGGTGCAGGTGATGTCTGGGGGCTGGGGGCTGGGGGGCAGCCTGAGCTCACACTGACGCCCCCCAAGTTCTGCTGCAGGTCAAACACACGCTGGGGCCCCTCAAGCCTGTGGGGGGTGGGGGTGGGTGGGAGGCTGTCAGCCATGCAGGTCGCGCCTGGGTGGGGCGTCAGCACCAGCCTCCCGATACCTGCTCAGCTCACCTCTGCACAAATACGTTGCTGATGCAGCCACTGAAGTTGCGGAAGGTGTCCGGCTCAGGCAGGCCTCCCAGGAGGAGCCTGGGGGGCTCTGCAGGCTGGGGCCGCGGCCTGGGGGGCAGCCCCCGGTAGGGCGCCATCTGCTGGAGCTGGTCGTCCACGTACAGCCAGACCCTGTGGGCAGAGCGGTGTTTCTCCTCCCCGCCCCCCACCCCGCCGGCCGCAGGGCGGCCGCACAGCTCCCGGCTTGGCCGCCGCCCCACCCCCACCCGCTCCTGGCTCACCCTGTGGCATTGCCGTAGAAAGCGACGTAATGAGGGGCGCCGTCCGCAAAGCCCCCTGGCGACTTCACCTCGGTCCTCACAAACCGGAGGGTCAGGTGGCCCTGCTGCAGGGACACGCTGCACAGCCCATCCTAGGGACAGTGGTCAGGTCAGCAGACCAAGCCGGCTCCCAGACTTGCTTCCTCCGGCCGCACGGGCCCTGACACCCCAGATGCAGGAGGTCAGAGCCGCGAGGTGGGGGGGGGGCGGGCAGAGTGGGGGAGCACTGGCGGTCGGAGGGGCCGCTGAACGCACCGGGGAGGCTCTGTGGTAGAGCAGACCGCTGTCCTGGGTGCTGCGGAAGCCGAAGCCAGAGTAGACTTGGCCAGTGAGGGGCGCGACGTCTGGGAGCGCCAGGGGCAGGAAGCCGCGGCCGTGGAAAGTCATGGCCCGCCCCACCTGCAGGCAGGCGACAGTGAGGCCCAGGCCGGCCCGCAGGGGAGGGGCCGCCAGCGGCGGCGGGCGCGGGCGCGGGGCTCACCAGCAGGTCCGCGGTGCAGCCGGCGCTGATGCCCGTGGTGTTCAGCCGCTTGAGATCCACGTACTTGCCCAGAGACTTGATGCCCTTGACGCAGCCGCGCACGGAGCCCCCGTCGGGGAAGAGCCGCTGCAGGCTGCGGGGCGAGCGCGTGTTGGGGACTGGCATGGGGGCGGGGAGGGTGGGCGTGGTTGGGGGGGGCCTGCGCCGGCTCACCTCGGGGGCAGCTGGCCTGGCGGCACGCCCCCTAAGTAGTAGGAGTCGGCCAGCTCCAGCACGTTGTCCTGGTCCACGCTGAATATGTTGGCCCTCTCCACGCGCACCAGGACGCGCGGGCGGCTGCCCCCCAGCAGTAGCACCTGGATCTGGGCGGCGGGACAGGGGCTGCAGAGCCTGTGGCATCCCGCTGGCCCCTCGCGCCCCAGGCCACCCTACTCGGCTTCAGCCTTACTGCCTTGCTGGCCGAGGTCAGGAGTGGCCGGGTCATCAGCGGGACAGCCTCCTTCAGGCCCTCGCCGAAGTCATAGAGGAGGTGGAGACTGCCGTCCATCACTGCCAGGCACAGGAACTGGCCCTGTGGGGTGGGCGGAGTCAGCGTGGGTGGGGCTGGCATGGTGGGTGGGGCGATGGGCGGAGGCAGGGCGGAGCCAGGGCGGGCAGGGCGGAGGCAGGGCAGGCAGGGCGGAGCCAGGGCGGGCAGGGCGGAGGCAGGGCGGAGCCAGGGCGGGCAGGGCGGAGCCAGGGCGGGCAGGGCGGAGCCAGGGCGGGCAGGGCGGGCCCAGCAGGCCTGCCTGGTGCTGCAGGAAGAAGATGATCCCGTTGGAGGACACCAGCCGCAGCTCCTGTTCGAAGCGCTTGGTGATGCCGGACGAACTGGCCGCCTTGATGTGGGCGAAGCCGGAGCCCTCCAGGTAGGAGCCATCTGTGAGCCACGGGTCTCCAGTCGACTTGGAGCTGCAGGTCGCAGGTCACAGGGGTCAGTGGAGAGTGGGCCAAGCCAAGCAGGGGTGAGGGGCGGGCCCCAGGCGGCACCGACCGTGGACAAGGCTTATCCACCGCCGTGTTGAGCTGGAAGGTCTGCTCGAAGTTGTACAGGCTGATCACCTCCTCGTTGAGTGTGCCGATCTCAATGCAGCCCTTGTATCCGGGGAAGCGCAGCGGCTCCGGGGGCTGTGGACGCAGCGTGTGGTCAGGGCGCCGTGGGGCGGGCTGGAGCCAGACGCCAGTGGGACGTGCGGGGACAAGTGCGAAAGGGGATAGCCGCATGCCCAGGCCCGGCCCCGCTCACCGTGAAGCTGCTGGGGTAGCCCCCCACGTAGAAGACAAAGTCGTCGGGCTGCAGGCTGAGCAGCCCCTCGGGCCCCGGGGCCACCGTGTCGCCCTTGGTCTCATGGATCACCCGCTTCTCCACTGTCACAGACATGTGGCCAAACTGGAGGGTCCTGAAGGCAGAGCGGAGGCGTTTGGAGTGGACACGCGGCCCGGGCAGGGGGTGGGGGAGGCGGTGGGGGGCAGGCTCCCCACCTGTCAATGCTGACGGCTGCAAACTGCTCCCCAATGTTCTCGTCAACGCTGAGGTTGGCGGGGCCCGCGGCCCCCAGGCGGTACACCCAGTGCACCTTCTGGTCGCGGAGGGCCACACCCATGTAGTCGCCGGTGGCCTGTTGATGGGAGACTCCGTGGGACAGGGACCCAGCACGCCCGCCGCTCCAACCTGACACCTGTCTGCACCCCGCCCGCCCAGCCGGCCCTGTACCTGGCGGCTGCCCATGTACAGCACAAACTGGTCCTCAGAGGACTGGTTAGACCCTGGCTCTGGGCTCTGCAGGTAGAACTTGAGGGCAGTGTAGGCAGCGAGGTCGCTGAGGTCCCGGGGGGTGCGCAGCTGCACCCCCGAGTTCCCATTGAACTTCATGGACACCTTGACCTGTGTGGACGGTGCACAGTCCATCAGCGTTCACTGCCCGGCCTCCCGGGTGCCCCCGCTGCCCCCAGCACTCGCACCCACCTTGCTTGCGGCCCCTCGGGCCTGGGCGATGAGTTCCCGCACGCGGCCGATGCTGGCGGACAGGGCCAGGCTGGCGTTGTGCACCCCGCGGTTCTCCAGGAGGTTCAGCTTGGCCAGCAGCTGCGGCAGCGTCTTTTCCAGGGTGGACACTGCGGGGAGAGGGGTGGGGGCGGCCCTGAGACCCCTGCCTCCCACCCCTTGCCCACCCCCCCTCGGGGGTGTGGTGCACGGGAGGGGGCATGGGGCGCAGGGGCCCACCTGAGCGGCCTGCGTCGAGCACCACCTGGCCCAGGTCCTGGGTCTGCAGACCCCCGTACTGGCCCTGCCACCGCTCCAGGTTCCTCTGCATGTCCCGAAGCTGGGACTGCACGCGGGCAGCCGTGTCCTGTGCTTCAGCGGCCACGGCCTTGGCGTGAGCGATCTTCTTGCTGGTCTCGTCTGTGGTAGGCCGGGGCAGGCTCAGCAGGGCCAAGCAAAGACCACACCGGCCCTGCCCCCGTTGGGGAGACCACCGAGGCCCTCCCCCGGTACAACCAGCAAGGGGGATGCTGGGAACACGGAAGCCCACACCCTACGCCCCGCCCCCAGGCGGCTCCTTCCGCGCCAGCCTCCTGGACCAGAGCAGGGTCGCCCTGATGCCTCAGTTCAGCCCGGACTCCCCGTAGCCACCACTGCCATCCCCAGGCCACCTCCCTCTTCCCATGGCCCTGCCTGAGTCCCCGTGGCCCCCAAGGCTTGCTGTGCTCCACGCGGGAGCGGGCAGCCACGGATTTCCTGCACGCTGGGGGTGGATGCGCTGCTCCGAGTCAGCCTGGGCGCCTCTGTGGGGCCCGCCCCCCGCCGCCCCCCACCCCCAGTCGTGCTGGCCTGCTGGCTGTGCCCCCTGCAGTTCTCACTTGCTGCTTGGGTCCACGCTGTTTGGTGTTCGCCTCCCGACCGGAGGAGGTGCCCAGGACCAGGGCGCCCGGGGGTCGCCGTTTTGGACGGCGCAGGTGCGAACGTGTCCCCCACTACAGAGCCCTACCACCGGCCTGCTGGCTGAACTGACGCTCTTGTGGGGCAGGTGTCCCTTCACCTCTGAGGACAAGCAGTGGGGGCGGGGCGGGGGCGCAACCTACCCGTGTCCATAGCCAGCATGGCCTGCACCTCCTGCACTCTGGCTGCCAGCTGCTCCTTCCTGGCCCGGGCATCGCTGAGCTGGGTCCCGGTGCCCTGGAGGGTGGCCCACACTGCGGGGGAGGCAGCCTCAGCCCCTAGGTGCCCCTCCTCCCAGCATCTGGGTGCAGCCCACCTGGCCACCCTGGCCGGGGCGGGCCAAGTCTGCATGCACACAGGCAGATGGAGACACCTAGACACCAGGGTCCTCCGCCCAGGGGCAGGCGCTGGAGCGGCCGGGGCAGCCCCTGGTCCCATTGTAAACGCGATCACCCCATTGTAGAGATGAAACCCCGGAGGCTCAGAAACACCAAGCCACTAGCCGCAATTCCAGCAACAGGGCTCCTCCCCGCTGCTGGCCAGCCCCGCACACAGCCCCGGAGCCGGGACGGCAGCAGACACCAGCAGCTGACCCCGTGTCCCCTGACCTGGGCACTTCCACCATCCCAGGGCCCCTCCCAAAGCCAGGGCTCCCCGGGAGTGGACACCTCAAGTCAGTGGGGAGCAGCCGCCTCCGTAATAGCGCACGACCCCCCCGCCTCACGCGTGCCCAGAGGCTGAGAATCCCTGCTGAGCCCAGACACCCAGGCGTGGCGGCACTCACCGCGGCCCAGCCTCCCCTGCTCCCCAAGGATGGCCTCCTCCAGGGCACTGCTGTTGGCCCGCAGCTCCCGGGCCCGGGAAGCCAGGCCCTGCTGGACCACCTTCTGCAGATGGGAGACAGGACACAGGTCACACAGATGTGACAGGATCGGGGTGGGCGAAGCAGGGCTCCTTCGGCCCAAGGGGTGGTTGGGGCCCCACCTCCCACGTGTGGCCGGCCTGCTGCAGCGCCTGGCCCGCGGCGCCCTCGGCGGCCTGCACGGCTCTCAGGATGCTGCTGTAGGCGTTGGCGGCCTCGATGGCGCGCTGGATGAAGCGGTCCTGGTTGATGTCGCGGATGATGCTGTGGGGGGGAGGGCAAGGGAGGGTCAAGTGTGTGCAGGTGGAGGCCCAGAGATCCTCAGGTGGCTCAGGGGTCTCCCTGGTGAGGACAACGGCTCCTCCCTCTAGGACCTGCCAAGCAACTGTGTCCGGCTGAGGCCTGGCCACGTCCTCCCAGCACCCTCAGAAGGCCCTGCACCTGGAGAGGTTGTGCGCCAGCTGGTCCAGCTGCCACGCGTGGGCCTCGGCGGCCTCCACCAGCTCCACCCTGCTGTCAATGGAGGCGAAGGCGCGGATCTTCTCCTGCAGTGGCGTCCGGGCCCCGTCCAGGCTGGCGGCCAGGCGCTCATACTCCTGGGGGCAGAGGGGCTGGGTGGGACCCGTCCCCACCCCCTTCCCACTCACCCGGAACTCGCAGCCCTGCGGGGCAGTGCTCACCTCCTTGGCCCGGCCCATGCCCTGCAGAAGCTCTGAGACCCGGGCCAGGGTGTCCCTGGCAGCCTGCAGAGTGTCCCTCAGAGTGGCGTTGTCCCGGGACAGCTCCTGCTGCCGACGCTGGAGCGGGTGGGCAGAGCGTGGTGGCCACAGAAACAGAGAGACGTGATGGGGTGGGGGGCAGGTGACTGGGGTGGAGGGTGGAGGGGTGGAAGGGGGTGAGGCAGGGATGCAGGGCGGGGAGGGTGCAGGGGGAGGGGCAGGGGTGGGGCAAGGCGGGCCGCACCAGGGCCTCCTCCAGGCGCTCCTGGTTGCGGCTGTTGAGCTCCTCGGCCTCCCGCGTGGTGCCCACTGCCCGGTTCAGGGCCTCTCGCAGGTCCATGAGGCCGGCCTCATGCTCGGCCAGCTGCTGTCGGGTGCGGGCAGCCAGGGCCTGGTTCCCCTCCCAGCGGCTAGTCAGCTGCTCCTGCACGCGGGCCAGCACTGGCGGAGACCCGGCACGGGGACGGTCACTTGGGCTGTGACCCCTGGTGCCCACCCCTGCCCCGCAGGCCAAGGCCACCACTCACATCTCTGGGCTTCGTCTAGTTCGGCCTCAGCTGCTGCCCGCGGGGCCCCCAGGTCGCGGGCCCGCATCTCCCCGAGCATTCGCTCCACCTTGGCCAGTGTCCGGCGCAGCTGCTCGCCTGACGGGGCCGTGGCATTGGCTGGCAGCAGGTGGTCTGTCGTGAGCTCTGAGGGTTTGAGAAGGGGGCTGTCATGCCTGGGGCTGACACCGGCCCACCAGCTTCGGGGCCAAGGACCCCGCCTGAGCACCTTCAGCACACCCGGGGTGGCTCCTGGCGGCCGGGCCCTCTCGCCAACACCCCTCACCTGCACAGCCCCCACCCCTACTGCCCCCAGCCACTGTTCCCCTGCTCACCCTCCTCCCTCAGCCCCTCGCCCGGGCAACCCCTCCTCCGGTCCAGTGCTCAGCTGGACCTGCACTTCTCCCCGGACCCTCGGGCTGAGCCAGGTCCGCTCTGATCTCTTCCTGGCGACACATTTGTTTGTAATTAAGATGCTCACTAGCGAGTTTTCCCAGGGGGGCAGGGTGCCCACCACCCACGGTCATCCTGCCCTCTCGCTCTGGCTGCACTGGCCGCCCTTCCCACCTCGGACTCTGCCCGGCTGCTTCCTCGGCTGCAGCACCCCCTCCCGGCTGAAGCGCCCGAGCTCCCTGGAGGCAGCTGCCCTGCCCTGAGCATCATTCCGCTCACCCCCTGCCCCCTCCCCGCACCCTGGGCCAGCGCCTACCACTCAGGGTTCGGCTCAGATCCTGGATGGTCGCCAGCAGCGTCTGTGCCCGGTCCAGTGTCGCCTCCGTGCTGGCCAGCAGCTGGCTAGCCTGATCTCGGGCCCCTGCGGCCTGTGGACACAGCAGCCCATCATTGCAGGGCCTCTGCTGGCTGCAGGGTGTGGGGAAAGGCTGGGGGCCTAGGCAGTGGCCTTGGGCCTGAGCGGAGGCTCAGGAGAGACATGGATAGTCTGGGGCCCCGGGGGGAGACCACTGAGGGGGGGACCCTGAGGGCCTCGGGGTCCTGCCTGTCCGTCCAGCCGCTGGGTGTCCTGCCCAAGGCTCTCGCTCTGACCCTCCAGGGCCTCCAGCTGCCGTGCAGTCTCGTGGCGGGGGCCTCCCGGGCTCCGGAGCTGGCTCTGTGGGGAGGGGACCGTGAGGGCCTGCCGCTTGCAGCGGGGAGGCCAGGGGGCCGCCGCTCGGTACCTGCAGGTCAGCGATGGAGGCATTCAGCCTGTGCAGCCGGGCCCAGGCCGCAGAGCTGGTGTTGATGCCCCGCAGCTGCTCCCGGATGGCGGGGAGGAGGCCGCCGAGCCGCTCCAGGTCGTCCAGCAGCAGGACCACGCAGTGATCGCACACTGGGCAGGCGGGCAGGCGGGGCGGGTGAGCCAGGGGGTGGGGGGCTGTGGGGCCGGGGGCGGCCAGCCAGGGGCTACTGAGCTGGGCTAAGGTGAGGGTCAGGGGTCAGCCCAGGGGGTTGAGGGTCAATGTAAGGACAGGTGTGGCATCCCTTGGAAAACTGAGAGGGAGAGTTGTGGCCACAGGACTCCCCTGGGACTTGAGGTCAACGCTGGGGTCGCCGGGTGGGTGGGGGGCTGGAGGAGGGGGAGTGGTAAGAGGGGTGGGGTGGGGTGGGGTGGGGACACACCTTCGCAGTGCACGCCAGGGCCCCCAGGCCTGCCAGGCACGGGCACCTGGTGCTGCTGGCTGCAGGTGTCACAGCGGTCCCCGCTGAGCCCCGGGGGGCAGGTGCAGTGGCCGGTGTGCACGTCGCAGTGGCCCCCCTGGCACTGGCAACCTGGGTGGGGAGCGGAGGAGGTGAGGTGAGTGGCTGGCAGAGGGCCCCTGGGTACTTGCCACCCCAAGGCGCCCCACCCCACAGGCTCAGCCCCCACACTCACGCCTGCAGCCTTGCTCAGGGCGGCCCCAGTGGCCGGCAGCACACTCTCGGCACTGGAGCCCCCCGGCCCCCGGGCGGCAGTGGCACTGCCCACTCTGGGGGTGGCACTCAGAGCCCTCGGAGGCTGGTCCACAGGCGCACGGGCGGCAACCCCCGCAACTCTCGAAGCCGAAATGTCCTTCCTGCAGGCACAGGTAAGGTCACAGCTCTGGCCAGCCCTCAGGACCCTGCATCCTCAACTGCTTCAACCCTAAGTTCCCACCCTTCTAGCCCGAGGCCACGCCCCTGCACACCAGAGCCCCACCCTCTAGCCCGAGGCCCCCCTACACACCAGAACCTCACCCTCTAGCCCGAGGCCACGCCCCTGCACACCAGAGCCCCACCCTCCAGCCCCAGGCCCCTCCCAGGCAGCCCTACCTGACAGCGGTCACAGTGAGGCCCCGTCACACCGGCCTTGCACAAGCACTGTCCACTGTGGGGGTCACAGGCCTCTGTCCCACATGGGGAGCAGTCGCACCCTATATAGGAGGTGGAACTGTGACAGCAGCCCTCCCCCCCACCTTTCCGCTCCCCCACAAACACTTACTGAGCAGGTGTGAGCCTGCCCCTCGGATCCTCACCTGCCCCTCACTCCTTACCACCTTCCCCTGATCCAGAGTGCAAGGACGTCCCCACCCGACCACACGCGGCCTCCTCACGGCCCCGAGAGGGCTCACCCTTAGCAGAGGCCGGCCCCACAGCTGCCTGGCCGGGCCCAGCCCCTTCCTGCTGGGCTTGGCATGGGACACACACCCAGCACCCCCGCTGGGCTGCCCCACCCCGGGGGACCTACGGGTGCAGTTGCCGGGCAGCAGAGCGTTGCCGTAGAAGCCGGGGGCGCAGGTCTCGCAGCGGGGCCCGGCGGTGTGGTGCAGGCAGGTGCGGCAGGCGCCCGTCAGGGGGTCGCAGTCGTTGAAGAGCAGGTTGGGGTCCCCGTTGCCGCTGCAGTCGCAGGGCTGGCAGGAGCTGCCCAGCACCAGCGGGTTCCCGAAGAAGCCGGGGGCGCACCTGGGGCGCGGACGGGGTCAGTGGCGCGCTCGGCTGCTCCCAGCCCCGCCCCCCCACCTCGAAGGTACCGCCCCTCGGGCTCACCGCTCGCAGGAGGCTCCCGCGTAGCCAGGTTTGCACAGACACTGCGCGCGGCCCCCCGTGAAGACGCAGCCCACCGCGAAGCTGCCGAAACGGGGGTGGCTATCACGCACCCGCACACCCGGCAGGAGCGCCCCGCGTACCCAGACCCGGCCGGACTCCAGGGGTCGGGCATCACCCCCACCTCAGGGGCCCACCCAGCTGCCCCGGCCGCGGAGGACCGCAGGGTCGACTGGACCAGCTTACTTGTTGGAAGGCACCGAGACGGGGCAGGGGCAGCTGACGCAGGGGGCTGCAGGGTCCTCGGGCCCACTGCGCACGAAGCCGGCCTGGCAGCGCTCACAGTGGTCGCCCTCGGTGTTGTGCTGGCAGCCCTGGGGTGGAGGGGGCGGGTCGGGTCAGCACCGAGGCCGCTGCCTTCCAGCTCCCACCCCCACCCCGCTGGCACTCTGCCCAGGAGCCTCCCCACGCCTCCGTGTGTCTGTAACCACGGACCCTCAGGTCCCTCCTGGGTGCCTTGGTGGCTGCCCTCCCTCCGCCAGGGCCCACTCACCATGCAGGTGCCCACGCCGGGGACGCAGAGGTCCGAGTGGCCATGGCACTGACAGGGGACGCAGCGACCCAAAAAGAGCCCTTTGACATCCCGGTAATAGCCGGGGGCACATTCCTGGGGGTGGGATCGGCATCAGTGGTCAAGAGAAGAGGCTGGCCCCCTGGCTTGGGGGTGGACTGGGGACCACGCTCACAAGTCAGACTCAGGAGAACCGGTGGGCAGTCGGGCAGTGACCGGATCAAGGGCAGGGACGCAGGGTGACAGTGGACGAGCAGACAGGTGAGCCAGCGGCTGGCTCGACCGGAGGCAGGAGGGTTGGGCTGCTGGGAGGGTGGCACCCAGCAGGTGGGAGATAAAACGGGGTGGCACCCATGGGGACAGAAGGCGAGAGTGGGCACCCAGGGACAGCGGAAGTGCCAGGTGGGCGGCCCGCCCCTCCCCCACCTCACCTGGCACGAAGCCCCGAGGTAGTTGGCGGGGCACATGCACAGCTCCACGTTGCTGGCCGGAGGCCCCCTGCCCGCCTCGCCGGCCACCTCCAGCGCCACCCTGCGCAGGGAGATGGCGGAGGGGACCTTGGAGAAGACGGCGCGGATCTGCAGCTGCCGCAGACCGGCCAGCACCATCATGAGCTCCTCGCGGGACACGGCGCTGTGGGTCTCCGTGTGCCGGAAGTTTCCCTGCGGGGCCACCACAGTCCTCAGTGGGGCAGAGCAGGCGCCCCGAACAGACCCTCCCACGGGGACGGGGCCACTCAGGTCCCTCGGGGCAGGAGGGGTTACACCAGGGTTGGAACAAGGCGTCGTTGGGGGGAGGGTAAGGCAGCCGGAACAGCCCATCGGAACAGCCAATGGAACAGCCCATGATCCTCGTTCTCCGCGGAGGGTAGAACGGCACCTGGCCCCTCCCTCCCATGGGGCACAAAACCCAGCTCTGGGTGCAGGGAGTTTTCAAACAGAGAGTTGAAGCTTTTAGAAGAAAATGACCGTGAGTACTTCCTGATGTCAGAGAACCAAACATTCTCTTAAAGGAGACACAGAAACGCCATCTGCTGATGAGAACCCCACGCATCCAAAACAGGAAAGGAACGTGAGGACTTCTGCCAATCCAAACGTCTCAGAGAAGACAGGTGAGCTACCAACCAGGAGGGGACGGCCACTTCCCCAACGTCAGGCATGCGGCACGTGCCAGGAGTAATAACACCGAAGCCTCAGGAGACAGGCTTCGACCCCCAGCCAAGAGAGAACGGGGCAAAGACACAGGCGGGCCCCAGTGGGGAGCTGGGGGGGGGGCCAGGGGGCCCAGCAGGGAGCAGGGACGCAAAGCTGGCTTGGGCCTGGGCCAGCCCCACCCACCTCCACCAGCTGCAGCTGCCCGTGGTGCCCGTGGCCGGGCTCCGGGTACACCGGCTCCAGGAACATGATGCTCATCTGGTTGCCCTGCAGAGGCAGGCAAGCACCCGGTCAGGGCTGCCCGTGTCCTGGCTCTGCTGTGCCCGCCCGCCCAGCTGCAACCACCCCGCCGGCCACCTGCAGCACCACGTCCGGCCTGCTCTCCGTGGGGAGGAACACGTCTCCACGCTGGATCTCCGAGTGCAGTTCGTAGCTGAGGGTCCCCCCGTAGGATGACACCTGGAGACCGGACAGAGGAACGTGACCCGGCCAGACACTGCCCACGGGTCCAGTCATCCACGGTAGGTAGCCCTGAGCACCCTCTTGGAGCCCCTGCGCCTCCCTGCACACAGGCACCCCGCCCCCAGGACCGAAGCGCCTGCTCACCCGGTCCCCCAGGTAGGAGGGCGGCGCTTGCCAGTACAGCTCCAGGAAGCCCTCAGGGGCGTGCCGCAGGTCCGAGTAGAGCAGGCTGCCCTCCTCCCGCAGCTCGTGGGGCACGACCTGCCGGTCGCTGCTCACCAGCGTCCAGCCCTCCATGTCCACGAACTGCGGAGCACAGGGGTGGGACACTCGGTGAGCGCCGCCCGACGCCCCAGGGCCCACCCTCCATGGCACACGCCGTGGGTTGGGGAACAACGTGTCCCCTCCCTGAAGTGGGGCGGCCCTGCCCACCCACCTCCTGGCGGCCGTGGACAGAACTCCGGCAGCGCTCTGTGGCGCCGAAGCAGAAGCAGCGGGTGCAGCCTTTGGGGTTGGCAGCGTCCAGGGAGAAGGTGCCAACGCGGCACTGGTCACACCTGGGGCCCTGGACGTTCTCCTGGGGGCGGAGGTCGGGGCGAGGCGGTTGGCGGGCTGCGTGCGGGCCCCCAGCTGCCTCGCCTCCTTGTCACCCCATCGCCAGCGGGCGGTTCTCCTACACCCCCCGGGGGGTCCCAGCCGCCCCAGGGGATAGCTGCTGTGGGCGAGGCAGGATGAAGGGCAGCTGAGGCGCCGGCCCCGGCCCCCCTGGGATCCCCGCCCCTCACCTTGCAGCGGCACTGGCCTGTGACGGGGTCGCACACGCCAGGCGCAGAGCCGGCGTGCAGGCAGTTGCAGGGGCGGCAGCCAGGGTAGCCGTAGAAGCCAGGGGCGCAGGTGTCGCAGCGGCGCCCGACCACGTGGGGTCTGCACCTGCCGGGGGGCAAGGGGTTCAGAACCCGGCTGGGCCATCGCTCCACCTGGACCCCTCAGGCTGAAGTGACAGACGGCCCCGGAGCCCCCCCAAACTGAAAGAGAGGGCGCCGTAGAACCCCAGGAGCGGTCGTGGGGGCCGTGGGGGCGCAGCCTGGAAATGCTGCCGGAGCCCAGGCCCCCGCCCAGGCTCTCACTTGCACTGGCCGCTGTCCTTGTCGCAGGTGGGGTCCGTGAGCTCCTGCACCCCGGGCCCCGAGCAGTTGCACTCCTCGCAGCCGGCCAGGGGGTGGCAGCCGAAGGTCTGGGGCTGGCAGACGGCGCAGTCAGGCGGGACGGTGCGGGGCGGGCAGATGCAGCGGCCCGTCAGCTCCTCGCACAGGCGGCCGCTGCAGTCACAGGCTGTGGGGTCGCACACAGGGCTGGTGGGCCTGCCTGCCCCACTTGGGGGCCCACAGCGCGGGGCAGCGAGGCCAGGGACGCCTCGCCCCGCCTCCCAGCCCGGTTCCCCCCAGCTCCACGCCCAAGCCTCAGGCAGCTCTTCAGGCGTGGTTTCGGTGGCAGAGTTGCCATCTAGGCCCTGGAACCTTCTGGATGACCCTGTAAGGACTGGGCCCAAAGCTGCCCAAGGTCCCATGGACAGGAGGTGGCTGGGCTGGGCTGCCAGGGTCTAGAAAGTTCTCCTGAACACTGTTCATGCTTCCTGGGGAGCCCCCCTGTACCAGAAAGCACCCCCCTGAATTCAGGCGCCACCCCCCTCGCAGGCGAAGCTGTGGACCGAGGCACTCACGCCTGCAGTTGGGGAAGCCCCAGTAGCCGGTGGCACAGCGGGAGCAGTCTCGGCCAATGACGTAGGCGCGGCAGGGACACTGGCCCCCGAAGGGCTCACAGGTAGGGCCGGTGGCACCCACTTCATGGCAGCCGCAAGGCCGAGCCCCGTTGTTGTAGAAGAGGGACAGGGAGATGGCAGCGTCACGGCAGAACTGGGACGAGCTGGTGGGGCTGGGGGGAGGGGCAGGTGGTGAGGCCAGCTCCCCTTCTGGACTGGCCCCGCCCCTGCCCGAGCCCCGCCCCTCCCAACCCGAGCCCCGCCCCTCCCAGCCCCAAGCCCCGCCCACCTGATGTGGTAGCCCTGGCTGGCACACTGGCTGATGAAGTCGTAGGACTTATCCAGGGGCTCCTCCCGGAGGTAGCTGGAGCTGTAGGCATCCTCGGGGACCACTAACACGTACTCCTAGGGCACCAGGGTCTGGTCACCTCCCAGGGGCCCAGCAGGGGACCCAGGCCCGGAAGTGTGCCGGTGCCTATTGGCTGGAGCTTGACTCCAGGGGCCTCTGCGACTGGCCACCACGTGGCCAGGCAGCTAAGAGGGGTTGGCATCACCCCGCGGGCCCAGGCCCCGGCGAGGCTGGCAGGGTCTGGGTCCCTGCCTGGGCTGCCTGGAGGGCAGCTGGACTCCTGGCCTCCTGGGAGCTTGGGGAGGGGGGAGAGGCAGCAGTTTCTGCAGGAGCCTCCCTCTGCCTCCCTGCGGGCCCTGCCCACTCCAGGAAGACCACCCTGACCGGCAGGGCTCTGCGGGATTGGTGCCCCCTCTGCAGCCTCACGCGCTGGCTCTGGAAGTCCCCGGAGGTGGCTGCTCCCGGCATGCAGCACAGGTGCAGGTGGGGGACACACCCTGGCTGAGTGACTGCGTGCCATGTGACAAGTGTGGGGACAGCTGGTCCCTGGACAGGTTCAGGATGTCTACACGCAGGGACACCAGCCTCAGGACTCACCAGCCAGAGCCACCGGCCCTTGGGCACGCGCACCGTCACGGTGAGCTCGCTGTCGGTCACGTCCAGGACAGCCCGGCCCTCACACACCACCAGGACGCGGCAGCCGTAGGCATGTGGGCAGAAGGTGGCGTTGGCGTGGCCTGGAGGTGGAAGGACAGGCCGGTCAGCCCCCACCACAGACCACCCTGGCCCACGGCCTCTTCCTGGGCTGGGGACCCCCTTAGAGTCAGCAGGGGCGAGGACTCGGCCCCACACCCCATAAACCAGCATGGCCCCTGGGCTGGGCCGAGTGAAAACGAAACAGGCAAACACGCAGGAACACGTGTGCCATCAACCAGCAACCCGTGGTGAGCCCTCGATCACCCATGTATGATGGGCGACCCCCAATCTGTGGAACGGCTGTGAGGAGCAGAGTCTGGGAAGGAGGCCGGGGGGAGGGGCTGGTGGCACAGGACACTGGGTGGGCCCTGCAGCACCTCATTGGAGAACTGGCGGCAGGAGGGGGATGTAGGCCTGTCATTCATGGCCAGGTCCATGGGCCACATGAGCCACGGAACCGGCACATCACCTGCCCACACCCCGTGGCAACCCCACAGCAGGGCCATGTGGGCGAGACCCCCAACAGGACCCTGGTCTGGAGCGGCGCCCCCGCTGCCCGCCGCAGCTACTCACCCTGCCAGACCCGGCCCCCAGTGATGAGGACCTCCACCGCGAAGCTGGGGTGGGCGGGCTGGTAGCCGTGCAGCAGGAAGGCGTAGCGGCCCAACACGGGCACGTGGGTGGCGAAGACCACCGTTCCCTGCAGGCAGAGGTGCCGTGGGTGGGCGGAGGAATGGGGATGCTGGAGGGCCCCCCTGCAAGTCCTGCCGGCCCACATCCCTGTCCCTAGGCCTGGGCTCTCACCTGGGGGTGCCGCAGCAAGGTGGGCTCTGCATCGGGGTCCACGGCGGTGGGGGGCCGCGGCTGGGGCCCCGGTGGGGGGGCGCCGGGCGTGAGCTCCTGTGAGAGGGTCAGGGGGAGGCCCGGCGGCAGCGGCAGCACCTGGCAGTCCCTGAGGATGATGGGCTGGGGCGGCTTCGGGAAGCGGGAGGGCAGGCAGGCGGCACTGCGGGGAGCACAGGGGTGAGCCCCCAGCCCGGCCCGTGGGCCTGCTGGCCGCTCCGCCCTGCCCCTAGCCCGCTACCTGCTGGGGCTGAAGGCCCCGTGGCTGCTGACACAGTGGACCTGGGGCTCCACGAACTCCAAGCTGAATGTCTCCACGGGTACCAGGGTGACGCTGTGCTGTGGGCAGAGGGCCAGGTGTGGGTGCGGAGGTGCAGGTGCAGCCCGTCCACACCGGGGTCCAGCCTGCGCCCTGCTCCCCAAGGCTCTGCCAGGTTCTGCCGGCCCCTCCTCTGGCGGCCCAGCCCCTTGCCCTTAACTGCAGCTTCCGGGGTCTGGCGCACCTCCCAGCTGTCCCCAAGGCCACCCCTCACCACCTGCGGTCTGACCGCCTGCCCCCCTCCCCGAGCTCCCGGGACGGGGTCATAGGCGGGCGTTCCTGCCCTGGACCGTCCGCTGGGACGGAAGCGTGCGACTGACAAATGCGACCGAAACGGGACGTTGCAGCTGTGTGACCGCGGCAGCACCCATATCCGTCCGCCACATGGGGCTGGCAGGGGGGCACCCATGTGATGCATCACAGAGAGTTCTGGAACGGGCAGAGTCGGGATGCCATCAGCATGCGGGTGGCTGCCCTGGGGGCCCGCGGGGCGTCCTGTGCGCCGTGGGTGTGCTCCCAGGTACGTGGAAGTGCTTCGTGGAAAGGTGGGGCCAGGGGAAGGTTGGGGCCCGGCACGGACAGACCGGCAGCGGCCTCAGCAACCCGTGTCCGCCAGTGACACAGAGAGGCAAGCTGACCCTGCAAAGTGGGGTCGGCACCCCGGACCTAGGGGCCTGGGGTCGCTCTCTGGCGTGTCTAGTCTCTCATCAGCACTGGAGGCTTTGATAAAAACTGCGCATTTATTGCCCCGAGGAGTTTCCCCGAAGGCCTGGGGAGCGCGATGCAGCAGACCGTGTGACGCTTTGCAGGGGCAGACGCCCCCCCTTCTGCCTCGTGGCGCTTGGGTCTGGGCACCAGAACTGCAGAGACTGCGCCGCGTTCGGCCATTGTGACGACGTAACCACCAGGAGCTTACCAGCCCTGTAGGCTGGTGCAGGAGCCAATTCCCGGCACCGGACGCGGTTGAGGCCTCAGCTTCAGGACGCCCAGCAAACGGGACCCTTCCCAACTCCAGGGAGGGGCCCCTGGGCACACGGTGGGAGGTGTTGGTAAGTTACACCCCAAACAGGCTTTGGTCAAGATCGCCGTCTCCTCCCACTCTGACTCGGGGACTCAGGCGTCCCGGTATGTGGCCGTGCGCGTCATTAGTAAATGGACAGGCGTTTTGTGCCCGGAGGAGACAAGCCTGTGGGTGAGGGGTTCTCGAAGCGCCAGGGCCGGGCACGATCTGACCTGGCCCTGGTGATGGGGACCTCAGCTCGTTAGCACTCTTTTCCCTGCTTCTTACGTGGGTTTAAAATCTGAGAGATCTGACCGCCCGGGGGGTCCTGGGGCCAGCGCAGGTGAGAGGTCAGGGGTCAGGGCCTTACCAGGAAGAAGTGGGCCTGCTCGGCAGTGAGTCGGACGCTGGCGTCCGTGTCCAGCTGGAAGAGCGCTGGGAGGCGCTGGTGGTCCAGAGCGGCACCCCGGCACAGCGTGCTGGAGGTGGGCAGGGTGGTCAGCAGCCAGGCAGCCCCGGGGCTGGGACCCTCCCACCTGGCCTCAAGCCCTCCCACCCCCTCCGTGCGCACCTGTACAGGCAGGGGTGCAGGGTGAGCACCCCCTGCTGGGGGGGCTGCCGAGGTGTGTGCACGGCCACACCCAGCTCCTGGCGGGCCGCCTCATTGGCATACTGCACCACCAGGGCATAGCGGCCTGGCCTCGGCACCGCCACCTGCAGCTGGACGTCCACCTGGGGGGACAGAGCAATCCGAGGCCTGTCCTGCCCCTCCCTCCAGAGAACAGGACCCTACGTGGACACTTCTGGATGCTGCCAGGGGCCCTCCTCCCAGGACACTGCAGCTGCTCACCCTCTGGTCTTCTCTGCCCGCCACAGCCCTGAGCTG
Organism: Anoura caudifer; assembly: GCA_004027475.1. NCBI lineage: Eukaryota > Metazoa > Chordata > Mammalia > Chiroptera > Phyllostomidae > Anoura > Anoura caudifer. The sequence goes on from PVKU01002751.1 coordinate 173,373, forward strand.
GGCCTTCGGAGGGGACCAGTGACCTAGGTGGCCTCTCGGTGAGCCAAAGGGCTGGGGCAGCGGACGGGGCCCCACGGGTGTCCTGGCTGCCAACGCCAGACCCCAGCCTTGCCCAAGTCAGTCCTCCCCTGCGCCTGTGTCCCGTCCCCCACGCCAAGGGCACCCCTCCCCCAGGTCTTGACCCCACAGACACGCACGTCACTGCCCTGGCAGAGGACCAGCGGGGGGTGCGTGGGGCTGAGCTGCTCCGTCGGGCAGGGCCGGGGCAGGCTGTTGTCCTGCAGGCACAGGGCCCCAGGCCCAGGGGCCGAGGGGAAGCTGTCCAGCGGCAGGTGGCTGTAGAGGAGGCAGCTGTGGGTGGGGACAGGGCCTGAGTCAGCACAGGGCCAGAGGCCTGAGCACAGGGAGGGCCAGCCCCCCACCCTCTGCGGGGCAGCCCTCACTTCTCCCCGGAGCCCTGGGCGGCGGGCCGGAAGGTGCAGGCCTCGGTCACCCGCAGCTGCAGCAGGGCCGCCTCGTAGTAGGCGCTGGGCAGCAGGGCCACGTAGTCCTGGAGACAGGAGGGTGGGAGGTCGATGCTGCAGGCTTGCCCGGGCCCTGCCCTGCCCTGCCCTGCCCCCCCAGGCCCGCGTGCCCCCGCCTCACCAGGAGCACCCCTTCGGCCTCCACAAGCAGGGCCCAGGTGCCGGGGTTCAGCACGAAGGGCTCCCCAAGGCCCCTCTGAGGCACAGTGACAAAGGCGGGCTCCGTGCTGGGCGGGAACACCACTGGCTGGCTCTGCTCCGTGCCTGGGCGGGGAGGGGTGGGGCGGTGAGAGTGGACACAGCCCACGGGCCCCGGGCCCCACTCCCCAGGGCCGGCGGCACCACCCGGCTCCCCACCCACACGCGGGCCAAGGCGGGGTGGTGGGGGCTCGGTGGGATGCAGGTGCAAGTGGGTGCAGGGGGTGGGGGCACGGGCATGGCCCCCCGAGGCACTTACAGTTGGCGCAGGCAGCGAACTTGCTCTCCTCCTGCACAGAGATGCGCCCGCTCACGCTGGTGGGCCCACGGTTGACGTAGCGGAAGACCAGCCAGAAGAGGTCAGGGGAGGTCACGGTCAGCCTGGCCACAATCCTGGGCTGGGGGTGGGGAGTGGAAAATCGGAGTCGCCCCTCCCTGGCCATTCCCAGCCCAACCCCGGGGCTTCTGAGGCCTGCCCACCCCCTGGGCGCTGCCCGTGGAGCCCAGGGGACGGCAGCCCCAGGCCCACCTGGATGGGCGTCATCTGCGCGTAGCCCCGCCAGCTGAAGTTCTCGAACTCGAGGGGGTTGAAGCCGAAACGTGCCGCGTGGCCCTCGGGCGTGGCCGCCTCCTCCAGCTCCAGGCGCAGGTGGTGCAGGTTGGGGAGGTAGTGGTTCCTCGCCGGCCTGGCCACGGCAGCGGTGCGTCTGGGTGGGCAGGCACTGGCCCCGCCCAGCCCCCGGGTGCCCAGGGACCAGCCACTGGACGGGCCACCCTCCCTCCAGCCCGGGCGGAGCAGGCACTCACTCGCTGCAGGTAGGGCCCTGAGTGTTGGGGCGGCACCGGCAGGCGCCGGTTCTCGGCTCGCAGCCCTGACCCAGGGCGCCGCCAACGTTGCACCGGCAGCCTGTGCGGGATGGGGGGGATCGGGGGGCAAGGTCAGCACTGCCGCCCCTGCCCCGCTCAGGACCCTGCTCTGCACTCACGGTGCTCCATCACCTTGTTGTGGCAACTGGGCTGAGGCGCCGCCGGGCACTCCGGACAAGGATGGTCCCGAGGCCAGGCTCAGGGGCAAGGGGATGAGCCCATGAGGCCTGCAGGCGCAGGACTGAGCAGAGGAGGCTGGAGGGCAGAACCCTGTCCATGCCCAGGTCTCGCTGGGGACCCCCGAGGCGTCCGTCCCTCCCTGGGCTCAGCCTCCCCCAGGACGTGGCCCCAAGGCCCAGCAGGAGGGCACCCACTGCGGCAGCCAAAGTAGTCGGCCCGGTCCAGCCCGAAGAAGCCGTCCTTGCAGGCCGCGCAGGTCTGGCCGCACGCGTGAGGCTTGCAGAAGCACTGACCGTTTCCCTAGGGGCGGGGAGAGGGTGGGGTTGGGCAGGCGGGGGTCCCCCTGTGCCTGCCCCACAGCCCCCAGCACCTTGGCCCACAGACTCACCAGCTGGCACTGGGCAGCCCCACCCAGCGTGCCTCTGGGGTCGCAGCTGCAGCCTGGGGAAGGCAGAGCGGGCCTGAGAGCGTGGAGGGGGCCAGCCCTCATCTCCGCCCCCTGGGCATCTCCTCCAGCCCCCAACACCGGCCCCGGGAAGACTCACGGCTGCAGCCCTCAGGGTTGCTGGGACTCAGCCCCCAGAACCCGGGTTTACAGCGGTCGCAGCTTGGCCCCTCCACGTGAGCCCGGCACCTGCAGGGGGCCTGCGCCTGGGGGAGGAAGAGGCTGAGGATCAGAGTGGCCCCCCCACCCTCCTCTCCACAAACCCTCAGCCCTGGAGCCCTTACCCTGCACCAGCTCAGGGGTGGCTCTGGAGTGGGGACAGAGGACCAGCAGGGGAACAAATGAGACTTGAGGTTGCTATAGCGCCTCATCAGTAAGGGACGCGATGGTCTCAACCCCACCCAGGGCTGACCAGGGCTCACCTCAGGAAAGATGCCGTCGCCTGGGGCCAGGCCAGCAGGGTGGCAGGAGCCGGCTGTGGAGAGACCCCCAGCCGTAGTCATTCCATGGTCTTTGATCCTGATGGCCAGGCACCACCCCAGGCCTGGTCAGGACCCACAGCTCCCACAGGCGTGAACAGGCGTGAAGATGTGCACCCGTGCATCTCCACACTCTAGTCCCCAGGCTGGGAGGGAGTCCCTCCCCCTCCCCCCACCCCCTGCACATGGTTACGGACATGCAACAAGCACGCACCACATGTGGATACACATGTGAACACACACTGTGTGCATAGCCATGTGGGCACACCCGTGCATACATGTGCTCACACATCCAGGAATCAGCATGCAGGGCTGTGCGTGGACACTTACCAGGCACATGGACACACACGCAAGCACATGGACCTCACACACACATGCAGGTACAAGCCCATGGACACACACATGGGCACCAGCACATGAGCAGTGCAGGTGTCCCCTGAGCCAGGCACACACACAGCCCCCGCCTCGCGGCCCGTGCCAGCCTCACCTTCGCAGGCAGGGAAGCCGTAGGTGCCAGGCTCACAGGCGTCGCACCGCAGCCCCGTCACACGGGGCCGGCAGCTGCACTGTCCGCTGCGGGGGTCGCAGGTGGCCTGCAGGGAGCCTTCCGCCGAGCAGTGGCAGGCTGGGGGAGGAGGGGTTGTGGGCATGCGGTGGATGGCACACGCCCGCTCGCCTGCCTGCCCTGCCCCTGCGGGGACACTCACGGGCACAGGCGGGGAAGCCGTGGAAACCGGGGCTGCACTCCTGACAGGTGGTGCCGGCGTAGCCAGGGCGGCAGCGGCATGACCCACCGGCACCGCAGAGCTGGTCCAGGGCCCCACGGGGGTCGCAGTTGCAGGCTGCAAGGGACACAGGGTCAGGCCCCGGCTCCATGGGGGCGCACCTGCCCCTCCCTTCAGGCCCCGGCCCAATGCTCACCGCGGCAGTCAGGGTAGCCGTGGTGGCCTGGGCGACAGCGGTCACAGTGGGGGCCGTTGAACTCGGGCCGGCAGGGGCAGCGGCCAGCCTCGTCGCAGCCCGGGGGCAGGGTCCCCGCGGGGCTGCAGCCACACACTGCGGGGCAGAGAGGCGCACAGGGACGCTGAGTGGGGTGGACGGGGCCCCGGCCCACGCCCCCACCCTGTGCCCACTGGGGACACCCTGCTCACGCTGGCAGAGGGGGAAGTGGAAGTAGCCAGGGGCGCAGCGGTCACACGCGGCCCCCTCGAAGCCCGCCCGGCAGGTGCACCGGCCCGAGTCTCGGTCGCAGTCGCCATGGAGGACTCCAGGGCTGGAACATTGGCATGCTGTGGGGGGGGGGGGGCAGCCGCCACGGTCAGAGCGGGACGGCGGCCCGTGTCCCTGGGGGCGGGGCCGGGCCGGGGCTGGACTCACGCTGGCAGTCCGGGCCGTGGAAGCCTGGGGCACAGAGCTCACAGTGGTCGCCCTGGAAGCCGGGTTTGCACAGGCAGCGTCCCGTCCGCACATCCCGTTGGCAGGCGTTGTCCTGGGTCCCTGCGGCGTTGCAGTCACAGTCTGCGGTGGGGGGTGCAGGGGGCAGGGGGTCTCAGCGACCCTGCAGGCCTGGCCTCCCCACCGTCGACCTCCCTCTGTCACCAACACCTCCCCTGGCACTTCCACGCGGCACAGCAGCAAACGTCCGGTGGGCACCAGACCCGCGGGAGGTCGCCTGGGAAGCCGCACGAGCGTCTGGCCACTGCGCTGTGCTTAATATTGTAGGTCGCGTGGGATTGGAAATTTTTTTTTTTTTTTAATTTAAAATGGAGCCAATGAAGGACAATACAGATCCCAAGGAGGGAAAGCCGGCGTTCCGGGAAGACGGTGGCGTGTGATGGAATGATGGCAACTGAACATGCGTGCACTTGGCTGTTCACACTGTGGACGCCAAGTCAACATGGGCGTGCACGCAGCCAGAAAAAAGCCAAACACAGACTCGCACACGGTGAAAAGAAAACTTGAGTCTTGATAAATGATTTTGGGGGAGTGGGGGGAAGAAGGGAGAAAAATCATGCTAATGTCTTGACTTGTGCATTAGGAGGGCAATAAGGACCAGTCAGTTTTTGTCACTGAAAATGACAGTTCAATGTTTGTCCAAAATCCAAGGGTCACCATGGACCAGAACTAGAGACCCTCACGGAGGACTTCCAGCCAAGATGGAGGTGTAGGTGGACACACTGTGCCTCCTCGCACAACCAAAATTAAGGACAACAAAAATTTAGAACAAAAAAAAAACAACCAGAACAGATAGAAATTTGAATTGTACGGAAGTCTAACAATGGGTAAGAGGGGTGGAATCGGCGGCAGGCAGAGAGGGATCACGGCAGGAAAAAGCAGTGGCTAGTGGTCCCGGATGTGCAGGCGGCGGTTGGCACACCCCAGGCGCACAGGTGGAGGTTACTGTGCATGGGGAGGCAACGAGCAGACCCAGTGAGGTGCACAAGGTGGCTGACCACAGTCACACATTTGTGTGCAGATAAACCAGGTGAAAAATGGGCAGAGAGACAGACTGTGCAAGCCAGGGCCCCAGCGCCGGGAAATAAAGACTAAAAGCACGGATTGAAAACACTTGTGGGGGTTGAAGTGCTGGGAGACACTCCCAGCCTCACAGAGGGGACTGAAATCCAAGAGAGAGCAGAGCAAGCGCCATTGTTCCTTCTCTGACCCCGCCCCCACATACAGTGTCACAACTCTGTGACTGGGTTGCCTCACCCTAGTGAACACCTAAGGCTCTGTCCCTCATATACAACAGGCAAGACCAGACCAGAAAAAAAAAAAAGGCTCAAATGAAAGAACAAATCAAACCACCAGAGTCAATACTTTTAAGCGACCAAGAGGTAGCCAACCTATCAGATGCACGGTTCAAAGCACTGGTGATTAGGAAGCTCACAGAACTGGTTGAATTTGGTCGCAAATTAGATGAAGAAATGAAGGCTACAATAAGTGAAATGAAGGAAAACGCACAGGGAACCAATAATGATGGGAAGAAAACTGGGACTCAAATCAATGGTGTGGATCAGAAGGAAGAAAGAAACAACCAAACAAAAGAATGAAGAAACAAGAATTCAAAAAAAAATGAGGAGAGACTTAGGAACCTCCAGGACATCTTTACACATCCCAACATCCAAATTACAGGGGTACCAGAAGGGGAAGAGGAAGAGCAACAAGTGGGAAGCTCATTTGAACAAATAATAAAGGAGAACTTCCCCAATCTGGCAAAGGAAATAGACTTCCAGGAAGTCCAGGAAGCTCAGAGAGTCCCAAAGAAGGTGGACCCAAGGAGGAACACACCAAGGAACATCATAATTACATTAGCCAAGATTAAAATGAAGGAGAGAATTCTAGAAGCAGCTAGAGATAAGGGGACAGTCATTTAACAAAGGAGTTCCCATCAGACTGTCAGCTGATTTCTCAAAAGAGACCTTCCAGGTCAGAAGGGGCTGGAAAGAGGTATTCCAAGTCATGAAAGGCAAGGACCTGCACCCAAGATTGCTCTATCCAGCAAAGCTGTCATTTAGAATGGAAGGGAAGATAAAGCACTTCTTAGATAAGGTCAAGTTCAAGTAGTTCATCACCACCAAACCCTTATTATATGAAATGTTAAAGGGACTTACCTAAGAAAAAGAAGATAAAAAATAGGACAGTAAAAAGACAGCAAACTCACAGATATTAACAACCACACCTAAAACAAAAACGAACTAAGCAAACAGCTAGAACAGGAGCAGAAACACAGAAATGGAGATCACATGGAGGGTTAGCAACAGGGGAGTGGGAGGAGGAGAGAGGGGGAAAAGGTACAGAGAATAAGTAGTATAGACAGTGGGTAGAAAATAGATAGGGGGAGGGCAAGAATAGTGTGGGAAATGTAGAAGCTAAAGAACTTATGACACATGGACATGAACTAAAGGGGGGGAATGTGGGTGGGAGGGGGTGTGCATGGTGGAGAGGAATGAAGGGGGGAAATGGGACAACTGTAATAACATAATCAATAAAATATATTTAAAAAAAAAGAAAAGAAAAGAAACCCTCACAGGAAGAAACACAGACGCACCGACCAAAACCAAAATACATTTGGTGGCTCAACCCAGCAACAGGCAGGGGAGGGAACATGAAGCATATCGGGAGAAACGGCCTGGTGGGGACAGCAGCCCCTGCTGATGGCGGCCACCACCCCGGACCAGGCCACATCTGCATTCCTGAGATGATGCCCAAGGTGCCAATTTGGCTCTGAATGGAAAATCTGCTCACGTCCTCTCGAAAGGACGCATCTTGCCCTGAGGACCTTGACAGGAAGCAGGGCTTCATGAAGGGACAGGGTCCAGCGCAGACGCAGAGGTGAGCATGGGGCGGGGGGATGCAACCCCAAGGCCACGAGCCTTAATGGGGACAAAGGCAATGAGTGCTGAGAGCATGGGCTCGCCCCACCCTAGAGGGGCAGTGAACCCCAGTCCCTAAGAGCCGAACGCATAGGGTCTCAAGGTGCAGAAAGCTAAACGACCAAATTGCTAGTTTGGCAAAGCCACAATCCTCGAGAGGAAGACCGAATCCACTGTCCTCGGGATATGACAGAAAGTAAGCAAGTGGCATTGTGGCTTTAAACAGCGTAGTTGACACATGTGCTTGAACAGTGGAACGCACAGGAATCTGTCCCCACCAGAGAGCACACGCCCCTGCCAGGCGTTCATGGACCAGCCTCAGCGGGCGAGAAGCAGAGAAAGCGCGGCGTTCCCGAGACAAAACCCAGAACTTGTCAGGTCTCGGAATCTGACCGTGATGCAGAAAGACGTGGGCTGAACCAACAAGAAGAGCGACAAGAGGAAATCAAACCACCGAGAAGGGCAAACACGCTTCTAAAGAACTCAGGTCGAAGAAAAGAAAACCTGACATGGCCGGCTACGTAGAAAAAAGCAGGAGCGAGAGCCCAGCAACCAGCCCGGAGGGAGGCAACCAGCCAAAGCCGCACTCTGGGGCAGAGTCATAGCTTCGGCCCGGGTTTTTCAGCCTCGGCCCCTCCCACGTTCTGGGCTGGACACTACAGTAGGGTGGGGCTGTCCTGTGTGCCAGGGCACATTTGGCACGTCCCTGGCCTCCCTCCACCCACTGGGTGCCAACAGCACCCCTGTCATAACCACCCAAAAGACATTTTCGACACTTTTCTGCAGGGCAAAATCACCTGCCTGAGAACCATTGCTTTAAACCTGCTTGTTGATGACTAAGTGAGACAAAAAAAAAGAATAAATAATTCAAGAAGCTCTCAAAAACAGTAATAAACCACAAGACAGAAGGAGTTAAAGAATTTAGTTCCAAAATTTCTACATAAGGAAGCAAAATCTCTGCCCCCTGCAAAGCGCAGAAAAGCCCCAGCGATCTTACACCATGACCTTGGGCTGCGCTTTGAAAACGCCAATAAATTCAATGCACGTCTGTTAGGTCCAATGAAGGAAGACAGGAAAGAGAATAAAAATAGGAAATAACAGGATTGGAAAGAAATTTAAAAATGTGGACCGAATGCTGCGTGTAACTTTGTGCCAATACGTTTAAAAACCCAAAATGACACGGACAGCCTGCTAAGGAAACGTAAATAACCAAAATTGACGCGAAGGCCACGGGAGAGATGGCAACCCTAATCTAAGGCCTTTGCGGAGGAGCCGGAGGGCATGGTGAGTTCCGGCGAACTTTTCACCAATTCCTGCCGTTTTAAAACTGGTGGGGAGCGTAGCCAAGGATGAGTCATCTTCCAAGCATTTCGAGAGGTGACTTGCAAAACCAGAACAAGGTGGGACAAAAACAGGAGCAACATTCCCACCGGTCTCCCTGAGGAAGCGTTTCCGCCCAACCGCGGGCCCAGGTCAGGAAAGCCAGAAGTGGGGTTCTCTGTGTGTCTCAGGGGTTCAAAGCCAAATGCCACTTGCACGGGGGCCCCCGGAATTGGAGAAGGCGGTCGCGAGCGGTGCGGTCAACTGATACCCCAAAATACATAAAGCACTCACATCACTCAACGTAAAAAAAAACCCCCAGCAGTCCAAGTAAAAAGGACCTGATCGGACACTTCTCCAAAGAGGACACACAGATGGCCAACGGACACACGAAAAGATGCTCAGCGTCACGAATCACCAGAGGGATGCACCTGAAAACCACAGCGAGATACCACTTCACGTGGGTCAGGATGGCCGTCATCAACAAGTCAAAAGACTACCAGGGCTGGCGAGGATGTGGCGGAAAGGGAGCCCTGGCGCCCTGCCGGTGGGAACGCGGACTGGGGCAGCCTGGGTGGCAAGCAGCGTGGAGGGTCCTCAGAAAATCAACAGGGGAACTGCCCTGTGACCCAGCGATTCCTCCGCTGGGAATGGGTCCGCAGAAAATGAAAACACCCGCTGGAAGAGAGATCACCGCACCCTGCGCGCGGGGCAGCGTCATCGGCTTCCCGTTGGGAAGGAAGACACCTGTCCGTGACGGTGGCAAGCTGTCCACCGACAGACGGCCCCCGACTCCTGAAAGTCCCAGGAGGAGGAGGAGGCGTGTGTCTCCTTCCCAGAGGGGAGGACCGTCAGGATGGCAGGGGGAAACCTTGCTGGGCCCTGCAAACTGACTCGATTCGGAGCGTGAAGGCCGGCGCGAGTGGGCGGTCTCATTCTGAGAGCAAGGGGGCAGCTGCAGGCCGAGGGTCCCCGCGCGAGTGCCCTGGAGCCTGGGCAGGGAGGGCCGTCCCTCTGGGGAATCTTTGTCCTCAAGCCCTAAGAATTCATGCGAAGCTTGAGCAGCGAGGATGTTTATCCAAGCACGACTTAAAAAAAGAAGGTTGGAAAGAACCTAAATCTCCAGCCATTGGGAGTTGGTTAAATAAATGCTCCATCTTCCTGTGCAGCGCAGGACAAGAAGGGACATGTTTACAGGGTGGCGGTGGGTGGAAGATGCAACTGTGAAACACACACCCGTGTGTGTGTAAAAGCCGAGTGTGCACTCCACGCGAGGGGCCCGGCAGCGGGAAGAGGGGTTCTTTGTGGTGGTGGTGGGGGCGCTGGGGAGCCGCCTCCTTCCACCCTTCGTTCACCTGGGTTTTTCGACGTCTTTCTCCCATGAATATGTTTTGTTTGCATAAAATGCAAAGGGCCGAAATGAAAATCCTGCCTCTCTGGCGGGCCCCCGTGGTGTGGCCCCGTCCTGCCCCGCCGCTCCGGGGAACCCAGGGCCGGGGAGATGCCCCGAGCACTTACTCACGATCTGTCCCGCAGGCAGCGTCTGCGCCCCGCTGCTGTTGTGGGCGGCGGCCACGGCTGGGGGAGGAGACACGCCCGTCAGCCCGGTGCCCCCCCCCCCCCCGGCACGCCCCGGGGAGAGGGGGGCAGGACAGGAGGCCCCCGCCCCGCCCCCCGGCCCGCGCCTCACGGTGGCAGTGCGGGAACCCCGCGAAGCCGGCTGCGCACGCCTCGCACCGCTCCCCCGTGAAGTTGCGCCGGCAGTAGCAGCGGCCGGTCAGGTCCTCGCAGGTCCCGTCCGTGAACTCCGACTCGCAGTCGCAGCCTGGGGGGGGGGCGGGGCGCCGGGCAGCCGTGAGACCCCCAGCCCCGGGCGGTCGGGCCAGAGAGGCGGCTCTGCCTCCTCCGTCTGGGCAGTGGGGGGAGCACGGTGGCCCTGGCTTCCCGAGCGGTGGGCGGGCCCAGGACGCAGGGAGCTGGGGGCCGGGGGACACCGGACCGCTGCAGCGCCTGCTCCCGGGCAGCGCCCGCTCCTGGTCAGCCCTGCACCCAGGGTGCCCCGCCCCGGTCGGCCCCACTCACGCCGGCAGGTGTGGGGCGAGTCCAGGGGGTGATCCGGGGAGCGATAGAAGCCGGGCAGGCAAAGCTCGCAGTTGACGCCGGTGGTGTGGTGCTGGGGGAGGGGTGCAGGGCCACTGAGTCCCGGCCAGCCCCCCAAACCCTCCCCCCCAGTCACTGCATAGCACGCCCGGCTCCACCCGGCCCCAGAGGACCGAAGCCCCACTCACCTGGCAGTCGATGCACACGCCCCCGCCCCGGGAGACGCCGCCCGGGCCCTGGCTGGCGCCGCGCTGGTCTGCTGCGGGGTCGTAGTAGCAGTCGTCAGCATGGCCGTGGCAGTGGCAGGCTGCAGGGAAGGGCGGTCGTCCGCGGGTCAGCAGGCGCCCCCACGACCCCACCTGCCTGGAGACCCCCAGACCACCTCCCACCAACCACCCCAGATGTGACCTGCCAGAATGTGCCACGCGTGTGCATGCGGGCGCAGGACTGGGAGCAGCCGGTGTGTACGTGTGGGCGTGCCCGTGAGCACTGCGTGTGCGTGTGGGGGGCGCTCACCCTGGCACTCGTTGGCGCTCTCGGGCGTGGCCGGCTCCCACGGCCGCTGGTTGAAGCCACGGCAGCAGCGCTCGCAGGCACTCCCGCAGGTGTTGTGCTGGCAGGCGCACTGCAGCCTGGGGGGGGCACAGGGCGCGGGGGCTCAGCCAGGTGCCCCCCACGCATCCAGGGCACCTCCCCAGGGGCAGGTGGCCAAGAACTGTTTCATCTTCCAGCCAGGGGTGGACGCCAGCTGGGCGGCTGTCCCCTGCCTGCTGTCCTGGACAGCACCTCCTGTGGGCTCAGCAGGCGGGGGGACAGCTGACTGCAGCTGGGAGCTGAGGTTGCGGCCACCTACTGCCCAGACACCCACCGCCAAAGCCCCACGCCGGCAGAGACCACATGTCAGGCTCGGTGGGGGCCGGGGGGGGGCCTACGCCAGGCCGAGTGTCCCCGGGGCCTGGCCTGCGCTGTGCCTGACCCCAGGGACAGCTGTGAAGTGAGACCCACAGCTCTGGCCCTGCAGCGCCAGCCCCGTCCCTGCGAGTGTCCTCGGGGCCTTGGGAGTGAGTGCTGCTGTCCCTGAGCGTCCAGGGACACCGGCGGGGGCGGGGGCGGGGGCCCTCCGGGGGAGGATGGCAGTGGCAGCTCCCAGCAGCCTGTCTCGGAAGTGGAACCTGGGGCTGCAGCTGCTGTTGGATTATTCAGCAGTCGACACGGTCGGGGCACCCGTACCCGGAGACGTTCACGCGGGGGTGGTGCCAGGCAGGGGCACCCTGGCGTGTTTGGCAAAGGCCCTGGCAAAGCCATGTGCCGGCTTCGTCCCGACCCAGAGCACCCCAGGTTACGAGCCGCGTCGGCCACGGCGGCAGGCACAAGCCCCCAACCCCAGAGATGTCGCAATCGGGTAGAAAGCGTGCAGTAAGCGCACTTAAATATTACGAGCTAAGGAATCTAAAACTTCATTAAAAAAGAAAAGAAATGCTGTAGGAAATAGGCAGATGGGATCAAAAGCGCCCGCAAGAGCGTCTATAAACAGAAAATGGAATGATTGTGTTTAAGACTCGATGGGTGGGCCGCGAGGCAGGTCAGGCGCAGCAGGGAGGGGGGACCCTGAGAGGAAGAACAATCCGGAAGACAGAGGCCGGGTCCAGTTCCAAGCCAGAGGGACGCACAGCCCGGATTCCAGCGAGAGAACAGGACAGACGAAGGGCTCTGATGGGCTGCGTGGTGGTGGCCAGGGGCGGTCCTGGGGGGTCGGAGTCGCAGATTCACAAAGCGGGGCTCCTGAGCCCGAGAAAACACGTCTGCCTTCGACCCCACGGAGCACCCGGAAGAGAGCGCGGGAATTTCCAGCAAACACCCCCGAGCAGGCAGAGACGTCGCCGAGGTGTCCAGAGACCCAGAGACGCGGCCTTCGACCCGGGATCTGCAGCCAGCTAACGGCTGCTCACCCAAGAGCTTAGCCAAAACAGCCGTTTCAGACGGTGGCGGACAAAACTAGGACAGACATCCAGGGGACTCGCCAGTCACCACTGACAGCTTTTGTCCCCCCAGAGCCACCTGCGGAACCTGACACCCCAGTGGTGGCCTCTGGGGTCTCTGGGGGGTGACTAGGTCAGGAGAGCGGAGCTGTGTGAATGGGATTAGTGTCCCTGTGAAAGAGCCCAGAGACGTCCCCTGCCCCCCACCCCCCACCGCTCTGCGGGGACACGGAGAGGTGCCACGTCTGTCCGTGGGCCAGGGAGTGGCCGAGCAGCAGGCAGCGCTGTGAGACATGAATCCACGTCTGTGGGGCTTGTCTGAGCAGCCGGAGCGACTGGGACGCAGGCAGCAAGGACCGTGGACCGTGCTGGTCCAGAGTGGGGAGGGTGGACGCACAGAGCCGGGCAGGAGGACAGGCAGGCTGCCATGTGGGGACTCTGGGTGCTGGGTGCTGGAGTCTGGGCCCTGCGGGGGTGAGCTGAGCTCACCCACGCCCAAGTGCAGGTGAGGCAGGGCGGTGCCGGCGCCGCCCTGGCAAGCTGGGGCAGAACTGCCGCCCCCCCAGACCAGTCCGCCCCCTAGCAGGCGCCCCTCCCAGCCCGCCCGGCTTTCCACTGGGTGCTACGCTTCCCGGAGCTCTGCAGGCAGGAGCTCCCCAGGGCTGCCCGGCCCCCCCAGGAAGGGTGACTGCGGCCCTCCCTCCTCAGGCCCATCGGCCACTGTGGATGGGTTTGGGGTTGGCCTCTGGCTGTGGCGTTGACCATGAGACGGGGGTGAGACTCTGTGCTGTCTGAGCTTCACTTGCCCCACACCCCACCGTGTAAATCAGGGCGCAGACTAAGCAATGAAGCCCCAGCAGAAGGCACAGAGCAAGCCCCAAACCCAAGCGTATGGTGTGGGGCCCGCATCCTCTGCTGACGCCCAGGCTCTGGGCCTGGGGCCTTGGCCTGCCCATGGTGGGGGGCGAAGGTTAGGGGTGGCCACAGCGCCCAGCCCAGCGGCCAGGGACGTGCAACCTCAGGCCGACCGTCTCGCTCAGTGACTCCTGGGCTCAGGGTGCGGACAGGAGCCCACTTCTGCTGGCCGTGGGGCCCAGGGCGCTGCCTCTCGCCCTGGCTGTGCACTCGGGGAAACTGAGGCCTCGGGGTGGTGGCCACTGGGCCAAGCAGAAGGCAGGCAGGGGAACCGGGGCTCCCCTGACGGGGCGAGGGGCGGGCAGGAAGCCTCAGGTCTCACCTGAAGGGGTCTGCGGGGTCCTTGGCATCGCAGACGTCCGCGTGGCCGTGGCAGACGCAGCGGCCGCCGACGCTGATGTCCTTGATGCTGTAATAGTACTGCAGCCGGCTGTGAGCACCCAGCCGCAGGCACGGCCCTGGCCCTAGCCCTGGCCCTGGCCCCGCCCACCGCGCCCACACCCGCCCTGGCCCCGCCCACACGCCCCTAGCCCCGCCCACCGCGCTCACCCGGCGGGTGACGGTGGGGTCCCGCAGCGCCTTGCCCATGAGGTGGCCCAGCAGCGTGTTCGTGCGCAGGAAGCGCAGACGGATGTTGGTGGCTTTGGTGAAGTCGCGCAGCAGGGGGGAGTAGGAGAAGTTCATGGCCCCCGGGCGCCCGTTCACCAGGGACACCACGATCTGCGGACGGGTCGAGAGTCAGGCCAGCGCCGGGCGGCCCCCGCACCGAGCCGGCCCACCCCCACCACCAGCCCACCTCGCCGTTCTCCAGGGGCACAATCCGGGAGTACTCCGTGCTGCAGACGACGTCGTCGTCCTTCGAGATGCGCTCCAGCGTCCGGGCCCCGAACCGCTCCAGGCAGTCCCTCCTGGAGGCTGCGGGAACGCGCGCGAAGGTGAGGCCTCGTTCGGGGCCAAGCGGCGGCCTTGTCACCTCAGGAGCTTTGGACCGTGAGGCCGGGCCGCAGGGAACCACAGGGTGGCCCGAGGGCTCTGGGCACCACCAGCACCGGGCCCCAGCCGGGCCCCACGCCCGGGACGGGAGCCGCTCACCCCCACCTGCCTTGGGGATGTGCCCCGGCAGTCCTGGCCTGCGCTGAAGCCGAGTGTGACAGAGCAGGACAACATAGCCACCCCGGGACACGCCGGCCAGCCCCTGGCTCCGGGGGACTCACAGGCGAAGTACTGCCATGGCTGGTAGGTGAGGCCGAAGTCGGTGGAGCGCTCCAGCACCCAGAGGTCGGGCCGCGGGGAGTTGGCAAACTTGATGAGCACGTAGGCGACATGGAAGACCTGCGGTAGGGAGGGCGTGAGCCCCAGGCCCCTCCTGGCACCTGGAGGGGTGCCCCACCCCATGGTGCAGGCCGCCTTCTCCCACAGCTGTGGGCTCTCCTCTGGGTCCAGGGGCACCCCGGGGAGAGGGCTAACCTGCTCAGGAAGCAGCACCCAGGCTCGATGGCCGGCCCGTGGTTGCTGAAGCCTACCGGGACACCACTGTTTCCGAGGGTCCCCTGCCTGGGCCTGGGTGTGCTGGCGCCGGGCTCAGTCCTGCCTGCTGACCCCAGGCAGTGAGGCTGGGCAAAGAGGAGTCAGGAGCTCACCCCCGGCTGGTCACGTGGCCAGGCATGGCCCCTGCTCCCAACAAGCCTGGACTCCTCGCCTGCCTAGCAGGGGACACCCCGTCCTGGGTGGGGGCCCCTGTTCCAGGCTCACCTGGTCACCCTCACTGTTCTCAGAGCCACCTCCAAACCTGCCTGCCCATTCTCGAACCCGGCCTCAACGTAAGGCCCCAGGTGCAAAGGGCCTGGAGCCGATGCCGTCCTGACAGAGGAGACAGGCTGGAAAGTGGGGGGCCTCATAAATGCCCCAGGGATGAAGCTCGAGGTGGGGTCCCCGCATCAGTGTCTGGAACACCTGACCTGGATGGCCACAGCCCCCAGAAAGGGCCCTTGGGGGCCAGCCTGAGGCCTTAAGGTGGGGGCTGGGATGCCCAGACCCCCCGAGAGGGCGGGCGTGCGGGCCTCCTGTCTGCCCCGACCCCCTCGGGAGTGCCCACCCCGGCCTGGGCCTCCCACAGGGAAGGATGTGGTTCCCTGGCAGCCCCACGAGCAAGTAAGCCCCTCCCCTTGTTTCCAAAGCCAAGGGCCATTGTCTAGGCTGGGCTCTGTGTGAGGGATTCGGGCTCCAAGGAGACCCTCACAGGGGATCAGGGGCCATGGTCACCCCCAGCATGCACTCCGGAGTGGGAGGCCCAGACACACTGGTGAACATGCCACATGTGGGGGGTGCCCCCCTCAGTCCCCCAGCCAGGGCCTGGGATGCGGGGACAGCCCACACCCTCACCCCGGGCCTGCTCACAGGGACAGCCCCGTGGGCTCTGAACTGCCCAGACCTCCAGGGTGATGTCATGCTCCCGGTCGCTGCACATACCCTCAGTGGGGCCCTGGCAGGCTGGGGAGCAGGCCCCCTTGGGCGTCCGCTGGTCTGGACTTCTGCTCCGGACCAGCTGAGGCAGAGAAGGGGTCCCTCCAGGGCCACCCAGGGCTCATAGTCACTCCCCAGCCCTTGTCAGCCTGAGGCTGACATGGTGGCCCCATGGAAGGACGGTGACCCCTCAAGGCCCAGCCCCCAGGAGGCATGGGCTGCTCCGAGTGCGGGGGGCAGCGTCCCAGGCCCCAGAGACAGGCCTGCCCTGTGCCCACACCCTTCCCGAGGGTCCACATCAAGCTGAGTAGCTTATTCACCCATGTCCAGGCTCTGAGGTCATCTTCCCGGGCCTTCAGTTGGGGGAGGGACACCAGCCCCTGGGGGAGGGACCCTCCACCCAGCTGGCACCTTGGCCAACCCTGAGGCATTCCGGGAAGTCCCGGGGGACCTGGGTGTGCCTGAGTCACAAACACGGGCTGCTCTGGGGGTGGGCGCAGCATGCCCCCACCGAAGGCCCCCCAGGAGACTCAAGGCTCCCGCCGAGCCCCTGGGACCCACCCCCGCCTTTCCCTGAGCAAGGCCACCAGGCTGCCCCTCCTGTGTCGGCGGCCCGCAGCATTTTTCCCAGCTGAGGGCACTTGCACAAATATTGATTCAAAGACACTGATCAGGCAGGACAAGGGTGTCATGGGAACTTCCCGCGCACGCCCATCGCCCTGGAAAGACCCCGCCCCCGCCACTTGGTCATCTCTCTGTCACACAGGAGCCCTGGACATCTGTCCTGGAGGCTCCCCACAGGGAGGGGAGTCTGCAGGGAAGGGAAGACTTCAGCTCAGGTCTCCCCATCTGTCCCCAACCTGGTGCTGCTCCGGGGACCGCGCTGGTCACGACCCCGGAGGGGTGCAGGCCCTGGCCTCCGCCCTGCCCCCGCTCCGCCCGCCAGGCTCTGCTGCCAACTCGGGCTGACCTTTCCCGCTGCCGCAGCCTTCTCTGCCGAAGGAAAGAACGTCTTTTAAAGCAAAAGCCAAACAAAAGCCTCCCGAGTTATTTTTAACAATCTGGCTATTTTGGGGTGGGCACGTCTCCAGGACAGCAGCCGAACTGCCTCTCGGTCACCGCACCCCCAGCCCCCACACCCAGCCTGACGGCAGGGGGCCAGGGCCCCCCAGGAGGGTGTCTGTGCCCCAACCCGGCGACGAGGCCTGACGGGGGCCAGGGCCAGCGCAGGAGGTCACGCGTGGGTTCCAGGCACCAGGGGCTGTGGGCCCAGGCAGCCACGTCCCCTCCCTGGGCTCGGGGGCAGTGGAAAGACAAACACATCGGAGGGGCAAAGGCCAGGGGTCAGGGCGCTAGTGGTGCGATGGCTCCCTTGCTCAGGAAGATGCCGCCGTCTCTGGGTGGCTGAGCCGACACCGGAGTGCCCTGTCGGGACACTGCAGAGGGCCCCCAATGCCACACCGCCCTCCGGCTGCAGAGGCTGAGGTGGGGGAGGGGAAGGCGCAGGGCCTGGGCTGGGATCTGGTGACGTGGTCCCTGAAACCCTGGCAGGGTGCAGAGGGTGACAGCTGGCCAGCAGCCTACCGGGCCAGGCACCCGCCTCACCAAGGGCAGGAACCCCAGGGTGCAAGGTGGTCAGGCCAACACACCCCACCTCTGCCTGGCCCATTGCAGGGACAGGGAGACCCAGGTCTACCCTGGGGGAGGAGGGAGCCCGGCCCCCACCCACCCGCGCCCGTGAGCTGCCAGAATCCCTGGGCAGTCGGTGACTCAGCCCTGGCCCTGCCGGAAGCTGGGCCCAGGGCTGATTCCCGGGGCTGGGCCAGGGTCCCAGGCTGTGGCCGGGTGGAGGCAGGAAGCCCCTCCTAGACCCGGTGTCCGGGTTAGCTCCCGGGCCATCGCCCTTGCAGTGAACAGTGGGTACCCAGACCTCCTGGATTCCGCCCCCCCCAGAGCGCTGGGCCAGACTTCTGGGGCCCCGCCCCCAGCGCTGACCGCTCCGGCCCAGCCCCTGGTGGGCTCTTTCCCCTGCGTGTGTGTGGCCCTCTCAGCAGACACCCCTCCGGGAACCTTGGTAGAGATAAAGGCCCCAAGGGGGCTGGGGCGCAGGGCAGGGCGGGCAGGCGTGTGGACTCAGGCCCCCGACAGGGTAAATAACCAAGGCCCGCCAGCTGTCCCCACACGGGCAGGGAGGCCTCGGCTCCAGGGGAGACCGGGCGTGAGAAAGCACCGCAGAAACTCGGAGAACCTGGGCAGCGGCCCCGGGGGCCCGACCCTGCTGGGTGGGCACCTCACAAACAAGCGTGCGGAGCAGGGGCGGGGGGGGGGCTTTCAGGGAATGGGTGGGGGTGGACCCATCAGGGCCCCCAATGGGTGAGTAGGAACTCATGGGCTAGAGCGGAGGGCCGTGCCCCCCACCCCCATGACCCAGCACCTCAGCAAAGCTGGCCTGCGGAGGGGATTCAGAGACACCCCCCCCCCACCTCCAGGGGCTGTCCGAGGCCTGGCCTCAGCCCAGAGCTCCTCGCCCCTCCCCTCCGCCCCAGGTCAGGCCAGATGGTCGGCCCCAGGCCACAGGAAGTGCAGTTTACCTCAAGAGGACCCCAAACCCAAACAGTTTAGTCTTGGTGAACAGGATGCTGTGGGGTTGTTTAAGAGCAGATGGAAGACAGGAGCCTCTGGGGGCATCCAGCGTGAGGTGGTGGGGGCATCTGCGAGCCCCCAGAGTGAGCGGAGGCGGGGGGCCCAGCTGGCGGGTGTGGTGGGGTGGGTGGCGCATGGGCAGGGACCAGAGCCCCTATGTCCTGGGAGCAGAGGCCCCAGCGGGCTTCATCAATTCTCACGAGAAGAGTCGGGCCTGTGCCAAACAGGAGGCACCTCCGGCTGGCCACCCAGGCCCCCCCCCCCGGCCCTCCCCAGGGAGCCCGGCTCAAGGGCCTGTGTCCGGTCCAGCCCCCACACCTGTCCTGGCTGCTGGGCTCTGTAACCAGAGCCTGGCCAGCCTCGGGCGAACTTCCTGCCGCTCCCCTCAAATCACCCCACTGACCCGGCTAGGGGACTGGCCGAATGGCCGAGCGCCCAGCCAGGCGCCGGGGAGCCAGGCCAGTGGGCACGCCGGGACCAGGAGCCCTGCCCAGGGAGCCCCGAGCCTGCCAGCCTCCGAGGGCGTGCCGCCTGGCAATGGGGGTCCCGCCAAAGCGGCTGTGGGGGTGCTCTTAGCCCCCATGTACAGAGAAGGAAGCTGAGGCACAGAGGCCAGGTGGCCAGCCGGGGCCAAGCCCTGCATCTCTCCAGATACCCACACGAGGTCTTGGTCCCTCCCCACAGGTGCTCTACATCCCCAGGTGTCCAGGGACACCCTCACCGGAGCTCTGCTCCTCGGCACCCCCGCCTGGTGTCCTGTCTTCACCTGGCATTTCTAGTCCCCAACCCACACTTTTGGCCTCACCAGCAGCCACCCCAGCCCACCCCCAGGCTGGCCCAGTCTCCCCCTGCACCTTCACCCTGCTGGACCCCTCCACCTGGCCCTACCCGGGGTAGGGGAGAGCTCGTTCCCAGGCCGGCCACCAGCAAGGGTCGGACCAACGACCTGCTCCCAGGAAGCCTCAGTTTCTCCAGCTGCAACTTGGGAAAGGAAGAGGGTCCAACACCCACCCCCACGGGACTGATCAGAACAGGATTCAGCGTGGCCATGGGAAGGCCCCCCCCCCCGCCTCACCCCAGCCAGCCCGGCCCACCCAGCAGGTGTGAGATGAAGCTGGGACGAGGCCCGCAGCACCTTTCTCAGCCCTCCCAGGGGCAGGAAGGCCTCCCGATGCCAGTGCTGGCTGCCCCCACCCCCTCCAAGGCATCCGCTCCAGAACCCCAGAACAAAGGCAGCTGGCAGCCCGCCCCGGGGAGTGCCCAGCCCTGCTGCCCGCTCAGCCCTGCTTCCTGGCGGAAGCCCCAGCCCCACCCTGACCTTCGTCTGCAATGACGGCCCAAGGCAGGAGAACCCCAGTCGGGGGTCGGGACCCCTGGGCCAGGCTGGCTTGGCCAGAGCCCGCCCACCCACCCGGCCTGTCCCTCATCTGCACCAATGAGCGTGCTCGGAGGGTCCTGCCCTGGGGATGACCCCAGTCTGACCATGGGCGCCCGCCACTCTCGTCATCGGACCTGGGCAGGCTTGAGGGCACAGACCCCAGGGCCACCCCAAAGGCCCAGGTGGGTGCGCTCCAGGCCTGCCCCTCCAAATGCCTCCCCTGTGCTCCGGCCCCCCCCCCAGAGCCCTCCCTTCCTGCCCTTGTGGGCTCCTCCACCCCAGACCAGGCACTGCAGGTGGGACCCTGTCTCCACCCCCAACCCCTTTCCCCTTCACGCCATTTTACAGTTGGGGAAACTGAGGCTTGGAGAGGCAGGACGCACAGGTGGTGAACCCCCTCCCTGGCCCAGGACCGGTCTGCAAAGCCGGGCTCGCAGGTGAGGAGACAGCGGCTCAGGGGTCACGGGGCCCCACCACAGCACCGGGCTGGGCACCATGCCCACCTCCTCTGAGGCCGCTCTGGGGTTGCCATGGAGACTGGGCCACTGTGCCCCCAGCCAGGGCCCCGGCCCCTCCCCCAGCCCGGCCAGGCCTGCCCCACAGGGAGGGGAGGAGCAGGCACTTGAGGACCTACCAGCTCAGCAAGAGTTCCCTCTGACTGGCCCTGGGTGGGGGCGGCTGCATTTCCCCACCGGCAGTACCAGAGAGGGGGACCCGGGTCACACGGGGCTTTGCGGCTCCCTCCGTGGCTCCCAGGGACAGGCAAGCAGGCCGAGCCCAGCCAGACCTGGGACCTGCAGGCTGGCGCCCCTGCGGGGTGGCCTCTCCCCAGCTCCGGCCAGGCAGCTTCACCCCCGTTCCTCTCAGGCTGCTTCTCCCGCAGACTGACGGCCAGGCCAGGGCCCCCGAGACTTCGAGCCACTTGTCAGGACTTGGACCCAGTCCCCTCACTGCCTACCTGGCCACGGGGCCAGGCCTGTAGGCCGGGGCAGGCGGTACTGGACAGTGCGCCCCAAACCCACCCGTGGGGCCTACCCTGCTGGCCAGCTTACGGGAGACACTTCACCACCTCTCCCCTGACGCACGGGGTCCTGGCGGGAGGAGTCTCAGCAAGGGGCAGGCGCCCCAGGTCACAAGACTGGGTGGTGGCCGGCCGACCTGGACTCTAGCCCCTGGACCTGACTCCTCCCTCCCCCGACAGGGTGGGGTCTGGTGGGATCCACCTTGCAGCCCCAACTCCAGGCAGGTCCAGCTTCATTCACATCCCCCCACCCCAGGGGCAGTGGGACCTCCAGCCCATGTCACAGGCTGGGCACTCGGCAGAGTCACATGGAGAGCAGGCAGCACCCCAGGCCCCAGTGTGACCCCGCAGGCCCACCAATGAGGGGGGCTCTTCCGTCACTTGGAAGCTCCAGCCTGGCCCTCCTGCCTGCACAGGGCCCGGAGCAGGAACACCTAACCCCGAGGTGGCCTTCCGGCACAGGTATCCCAGGAATGTCCACTTCCCCGTCCTCCTCCACATTCCTGGGGCCCCGCCCACCCCAGCAAGCCCGAGCCCGGCTCCCCGCGCAGGAATGCCTCCGAGCAAACACTGCAGCTCAGCGTGGCCTGCTGCACCCCCACCCCGCTCTCCCTGGCCCCGTGGGCAGCACCCGCTTCCTCCGTGCGCTGCAGGGAGGCGGCAAGAACACACACGAGGCGCCCACGGCCACGCCTTCGTCTGACTGGGCTTGCCACACGCAGACAGTCTGGGCTCGGACTCCCCGCGGGCACCTGCGCGTGCGCTCGGCGGGGACTTGGCTGTCCAGCCTGTGCCCGGAAGGGAGCCCCCGGGTGCCGGAGACGCGGGGGCGGGGCTGCGGCGGGCAAGGAGGGGACTCTACCTGGCCCAGGTCCAGGGTGACGTTGACCTCGTTGTACTCCAGGCCGCGGGACAACGGCGGGCTCTGCCACCAGCGCTCGGTGCCGTCGACGGCGTTGCTCGCAGGGTGCGCCTTGTTGCTGTTGGCAGCCGTGCAGATGTCGCAGTGCTGGCCCTGCGGGGGCGTGGCGGGGGGGGCGTCAGATGGCCAGGACCGGCCCATCGCTCAGCCCACCCCGATCACTCCCTGACGAGCCTACTGCATCCCCGACTCCGGGCACACCCATGATGAAGGAACCGAGAGAGTGGAGAGGCAGAGGGGCACCCGCTCTAGGTGTGTAGGGGGGATCAAGGTGGACCTCTCGGAGGAGGTGGCTCCGGGCAGAGGGGCCGTCCGTGCAAAGGCCCTGAGGCAGGAAGAGCCACGGAGTAAAGAGAGAGAAGGCCAATGGAGCTGGAGCTGGGGGCAGGGAAAGGGGCCAGACCCACTACACACCTCCAGTGGCCTGTCCCCCACCACCCCCGCCAGGCTCTCACCCAGAGCCACCTGGACTTGGGTCTCCAGAGAGACAGAGCTAAGCCGTTCTGGTGGCCTGCGAGGACTGGCCCTGGAGTGGAGGCATGCGGGCAGCCAGCAGGTGGGACCCGGACCTCCTGGGCCTGTGGCTTCCAAGCCCTGGGACCCGGCCAGGTCACAGCAGCTGCCAAGCCTCAGTGTTCCCATCTGAAAAGTGGGGGTAAGGCTGGCACCTGCTTCGGCCGTCCGAGGATTAACCACCCCACCGCAGGCCTGGCAGCTGCTTCTGCCACGGTCCAGACACCTGCTAGGGGCCGGTCCTCGGGAGGAGCGGGGGCTGGGAGCCCCGGCTGGGGTGGGGGCAGGGCTGGGCCCTGGCCACTGGCCCAGTGCAGCCCAGCCCCCGCCCCAGGGGAAAGCAGCCCCGCCATCCCTGGTGCACACAAAGGCCGCCCTCCCGGACTTGGCACGGATTGAAACTCGAGAGGCTGCTTCTGGGAAAGGCGGCCACCGCACTGCCCGGCCTCCCAGGGGGCCAGACCCCGTCCTAGGAGTTGGGGTGGGAGTGTGGGATGCTCCACCCCCTCTCCCAGGCTTCTGCTGTGCATCTGGGTGGGCGAGACCCCCAGGCAGCAGAGCCGGCTCTAGGACCCTGGGGCTGGGTGCTTTGGGGCCCCCCCCACCCCCCCCCCCGCTGCAGGCATTGTCCCCTCCTGGGGCCTTCGCACCCCGATCTCCTGTCCTCTGTCTCAGCTCAGATGTCACCTCCTCTGCAGCACCCCCACCCAGCTCTAGGCCACCCAGGACGCTGGCCTGGCGCCCCCGGGCACCGCACGCTGCAGCTATCTGCCTCCAGACCTGGCACTGTCTGGCCGCCAGTGACTCTGCATTCACGGCCTCCCCAGGCGTGCAGAGCTTGGGGCTGAGGGGGTCACACCTGCTTGTCCCTCACCGTGGTCCTGGTGGTCCTGAGCTCTCCGCCCCGAGCTGCCACACCTGGGGGGCAGGGCCACCGGGATGGGGAAGCTGCCGAGGGTCCTGTCCGGTGCAGCAAGGAAATGGGGAGCAGCGATAACAGCTTCCCCTCCCAGTGAGTCACCACTCTGGCAGCCTAGCCCCCGGCTTCCCCTGTGGCCCCAGGGCCAGCCCTGAATTCCTCCCATGCCCACCTTCGGCCCTCTGAGCTGCCTGCACGGCCCCTCCCCCCAGCTGGGCTCATCCAGGCCCCCACTGGGACCCCCGCCCCAGTTTCTGTCCTAGCTCCCCCAGGAGGTCCCCTCGGGGCTGGGAGCCTGCAGCCTCAGGCCCCTGTCCTCTGTGACCCCGCCCCCATGCCGGCACAAGACTGGGCTCCGCCGGTGGATGGAACCAGGGCTTCACCTCCCCGGCACCTCCTGTGCCCAGCCACTGGCTTCCAGCTGGGGTGGGAAGGCAAGGCCCTACCACCAGCCCCACAGGAAGCCGGGGTGTTGGGCAGACCCCCTGCTCCTAGAGGACAAGGCAGAAATGCTGGCCAGCCCAGGGACTTGTCCAAGGTCACGCGGGTGTCCACATGGCGGCTGGTCTTTCGGCCACGCCTCACCCGGCAGCCTCAGAGCCGGGGCACCCTTCACTGAGGGCCACCGGCTTTCAGGCAAGGCTTTGTGTCGTGTCTTGCCCGACCGTGGGCTGGGCGAGCAGGCTGACCCTGATCACTCAGGGCCTGCTCCCTGGCACCTAGCACCAGGGCTGCCACTGGCTCCAAACACAGGTGAGGCAGGCCCCTCACGCTGCACCCATTTTACAGACGAGGACACCGAGGCTCTGGGAGGAAACTACGCAGCTAAGGAGAGACAGCCCTGGCCTGGCTCCCCACCTGCTCCTTTAGGTGCTAAGAGGGAGTATGCAGGGCCCCTCCTTGCAGGGACCTAGCTGCTGGCCCTTCTTAAGGGCCTGTCCCGTGGGGCCAGGCAGCATGGGCGGGCAGAGAGGACTGGTCTGGGGCTCAGAGATGGCCTGGAGCTTCCACTCACTGCCTGAGTGGAGGGGCGGCGGGGCTCTGCCAGGCCCCTGGGGCGGCTTTGGACACCCCCACAGGCGCACCTTCCCTGATGTCAACCAGATGGACCAAGGGCCTGGGTCTCCACCGCTCACCCAGCCGGTCAGGGTCTGGCTGCGAGGCTTCCACAGGTGTCTGCACCTGTTTAGGCCTCAGTTTCCCCATCTGAAATCTCAGCTGTGTGTGTGTGGGGGAGGGGGGCAGGGTAGAGGAGAGTATGCAGGTGAATCGGGAGCCTGCAGGAGGCAGCGCTGTGTCCCTGGAAGGAGGTGGCATGCCGGCCCCTCTCAGCTCCTCCACTGGAGGGCCAAGGGCAGGAGTGAGGGGCCCGGGCTCCTTCATCACCCGCCGCAACTAATCCACAGTCCAACACCCTTCCCTCCCATGGCTCCCCCCCACCCTCCCGCCTCCCTCACCAGGAAGGTGGCAGCCTGGGGCCTCTGCCTGGGTGGAGCGGCTGTTTCCATCAGCCCCGGGGGTCCCCAGACTCTCCTTAGGGGCAAGCAGCAGGGGTGGAAAGATGGGCCCAGAACAGGGTGTCAGGGAGCCCCTAGAGCAGACCCTACCCACCCCTCCCCGGGCCACCCTAGGCAGGCCCAGAAGCCTCGCAGGACCCCCGCGCCCACCCTGTCCTCGGGATCTATCTCCACAGCCCTGCCTCCCTGGGAGTGTCCATGTGTGGGACCACGGAACCGTTCCCCACCTACAGGCTCCCCACTTGGGAGGGTGTGCCCCCAAAGGGTCCCCAGGGAGACCTCGCCACCTATGTGTGGGGCAGAGACGCAGCCCCTGGCTGCAGCTCCGTGTTCCCATCCCCAGTGAAAAAACCCCGTGGTGTGCCGCCCCCTCCCGGGGGGCACTTCAGGGCCCCACCAAGTCCCCAGACCCCCAGCGGGGATGGCTTCACGCTGTGCAGCTAGCAGGGAGAGCCTCCGCGGTCCGGCCCCTCCCGCTCCATCCCAGTCCCATCCGGGCGCCAGAAGCAGGTTCCAGCTCGTCCTGCGGGAAGGCGGAGCGGCCCGTCCCCTCCCCGCAGGCAGCGGGCGCCGCCGCCAAGTCCCACCTCGCCCGCATCCCGGGACTCGGGGCCGCCAGGAACCGGGCACAAGCCCCCTGGGCCCCCTGGGCCACAGTCCGCGCGGGGGAGGCTGCGTCCGGCCTTCCCGGGGGGGGGGGAGGTGGCGTGGGGACGCGCAGGTTTCTGGCAGAGCCTGAAGGGCCGAGTTAGGGTCCACTCGGTTCTCCGAAATGTGAAACCCGAGAGTCGGGGCGGGACACGGGGACTTCGGTCGGTACCTGGCCTCTCCCGGGCCCAGGGCGCGCACGGCCAAGTCAGGCCGGAGTCGCAGAGTCCGAGTCCGGCCCGCCGGGCACCGAGTCCTCAGGACCGCGTCCCCCCCCACCCCCGCCACCCCCGCCCCGCCGCGCAGCCCTGCGCTCACCTGGATGGTCTGGATGGGGTCCCCGCCGGCCGCGGGGCCCCCCACTAGCTTGCAGTACAGGTCCTCGGTGGGGCGCGGGGCGCCGCGCGCCGGGGCCTCCTCGCCGCAGGTGGCCGAGGCGGCGATGCGGGCTCCCTCGGCCAGATTGAAGTAGGGCGGGTGCAGGCTGAAGTCGCGGTGCTCCGCCGCCTCCAGCGCCGCGCCCAGAAGCGCCAGCCCCGCCAGCAGCCGCAGCGGCCACGCGGGGCGCGACCTCCCCATCCCGCAGGTCCGGCCGCGCTCCTCGAACTCCGGGACTGCGCGCCGCGGGAGCCCCGTGGGGTGTGAGCGCGGGGCCGGCCGGCTCGCTCCGCCTGCGGACGTCAGGCCCCGCCCCAGCCCGCCCGGGCGACCGAGCCCCGCGCCCCGGGGCCGGGGAGGGGGCGGGGCCGCCGGCAGCCTTAACCCTTCGGACCCCGGCCGGCTGGCCTCGGGAAGGGGCACCTGCTGGCCTCAGGCCAGGCCGTGGGAAGGCGGAGCCCCCCAGGCCCCCCAGGGCGTGGCTCGAGTCCTGGGCGGCACCCCCGAACCCCGCTGCGCCCCGGTTCCCCGGCGCACCCGCCCGGCTGGTCCCAGCCTAGAGGCTCCGCTCTTTGTTTTCGTAACTTTGGGCACCTCTCGGCGGCCGAGCGCCCCCGGCGGTCCGGGCGCAGGCAAGGCGGCCGGGAGTCGGGCTCGCTCGCACCTCGGAGGCGGGGACATCTGCCCATCCACGGCTCAGCGCGACCCAACCCGTACCCCCAAAAGTGCAGAACGTCCGGAGCAGCAAGGGATCCGAGACGTTTGGCTACCCCCCCAGCCCCCCCCACCCCCGTCAGGGTGCCCTCCGGAGACCCCCTGCAGCCTCCCTGGCCTCCCTCCCCAGGCGGTTTCCGGTTGCAGTCCCCTCATGCTGCCCCCGCGTCTGCCCCATCTTGCCCGTGGCGGGAAGGTGCGCTCTGCACCACGTGAGTGGTTGCGCGTGGGGGCCACGAGGGCATCCCTCTGCGGAGGGACAAGGAAACCCGGATTGGGGACCCCGCGCTTCCAGGCCGGGTCCCTTCATGCCCCTGCCCCGCGTTTGGTCTAAAAACACTCCAAAGCCGGGAAATGGATCAGGAGGGGCAGGTCCGCTGTCCACCTGCGCGGCAAAGGGAGGGTGTCTGTGGCCTGGTGGGTACTAGGAAGACTGACCATGGGGGACGGTTATCCAGCACCTGCTGTGGGGGGGGGGGCGTCGAACCCACCCTTGGGCCAGGCAGTGCCTGTGCTAGGGGCAATGGGGACCCCCACTTCGTGGGCCAGGCTGAACCCTCCGGCTGGGCACCAGTCCGGGAACTGGGAAGAAACCGAGAGCCGAGCTCCGGCTTTAGCCCAGCTGTTTGTGCCTTTCGGAGGCTCCGGGCCCACATTGGTCTCAAGGGAAGCCTGCGGGGGTGGGGATGGGGTCGCAGCTGCTGGGCTGGCAGCTTCCCCCACTCTCCGAGCCAGGCCAGCCGGGCGTCCGTCCCACGTGGGAGCCCCTGGACAGTCCTGGGGACCCGGGAGTTCGTGGGGCCACATCCAGCTGGCCCTGGCTGGGGTCCTGCCCGGCAGCTGCTCCCAGAAACTTACGCCACGGCCCACATGTTCTGGCCACCCCGCCTCCTGCAGTTCCTGAAACTCCAGGGGCTGGGCGGCCCCTGCTCCCTCTGGAGTAGGGACATGGGCGGTGGGAACAAGCCTCCCTCCCCTCGCCCTCCCCAGCTCCGTAACTGTGATTTCACTTTTAGTTCCCTTTGCCGAGAAGCTCTGAGTGGGGGAGGGCCATCTCAGAGAGAGGGTGGGCAGGAGACAGGGAGGAATCCCGAGTCCCCAGATGGGCAGTCTCAGGAGCTAATTTATGATCCCCTGCAAAGAGCAGCTGCCCTGGGGCAGCAGCAAACCCATCCCAGACGGGGTTGGGGGGGGGATTCGACCTGCCCAGCCTTCCCTGCCCTCGAACTGTCCCCTGGCATCTGGAGCACCATAGCTGTGCACTCCTGCCCCAGCATCCCCTGGACAGCTGGGCGCCCTGGCAGTTGAGGCTGGAGACGGGGAGCCCTCTCTCCCCCTGATCTCGGTGGGCTTCCCCATATCCCCTGCAGGGGCCAGTGGGCAGAGGTGGTGTGTGGGTGCCCTCTGAGCCCTGCAGCACCCAGGCCTCCGCTGGCCGCCGGGCAGGCAGGCAGGAGGGGCAGCTGCCCAAGAATGTGCTGAGTCAGCCACAGCGCCCAGCTGGGAGGATCTCGGGACAGCTGCCCCTGGAGTGGAGCAACTGGTGGCCGCTGGGATGGGGAGTGGGGACAGAGGAGACTGCGGTGCCCGCCATCTGCCCCCACCGTGTGCCTTTGTGCCTGGTCAGGGAGGGGACAGAATGAGGAAAATGAGGGGGGGGGCTGGTGGTGGGGAGCTGGGCAGACAGGGCTGTCCCCTCTTGTCGCCAAGTGGCCCAGCCAGGAGAATGTGTCTCCTGCCTTCCTCAGACTTCGGGGCCGCCCAGCTGCCTTTCCTACTTAAAAAATGGGGAAACGGAGGCCAAAAGGCCTGGACGTGAGTCCAGAGCACCAAGTAAGCGAGGGGGAGGGACTCGGTCAGCTGTGCGCTGCCTCCCCCCACCCCCCACATCGGGTAGCCCAGTTCTGTCCTGAGTCCCCAGGAGAGGCCCACCCAGTCCTGGAGGGTGGGTGCCCCAAGAAGGCCTGCCTTCCGGCCCCTGCCCCCCAGCAGCAGCCTCGGCAGGAGCCCCTGCTGCCCCTCTGGGGGGCAGGTGTGGGGATCCGCAGGCGCACTGGGCTCAGCCAGGGGCTCTCCGGAGGCAGCTGCGCAGGGCGTCCTGGTGGTTGTAGTCGGCACCAGGTGGCCATGCCTGCTGGGCCTCCACCCCCCCAGGCCCGGCTCTGCCCCCGGGCCCTGTCCTCCTGAGAGAGGCCACAGGGGCCGATGCTTCCTGGTCCGTGTTTGTCTCAGCAGGAAGAGGGGTGGGGAGCTAGTGCTGTGGTTTGGAGGGGTGGGGTCGTCCCTTCCCAGTGCCTGTCCAGGGGACCCAGCAGGTGAGCACGTCCATCCGGGAGGGTGCAGGGCAGAGAGGCCGGGACAAGGACAATTCCGGCGGCTGCTGAAGGTGGGGCCCAGGGTCCTGGAAGCAGCCTCCCCGGAGGCCATAGACCAGCAGGGAGGGAGAGCCCCAGCCTCTGCTGGCCTCTGCTCAGCTTGGACCAAGCCCCCCGTGGCCTGCAGCTGCACGGTTCAGTGAGGGAGCCAGCCCAGCACCGGGGAGCCCCAGAGCTGGGGCCAGGGGGCAGAGGACAGGCCTCCAAGACCAGGGCCTGGACCGGAGGAACAGCGGGAGGCCCGAGCAGCACCGGGACCCCTCCCCAGGCCGGGAGCTCCTCCGCCACTTGTCTCCCGCCCCAAGGGCTGCGGTCCTCCGATTCATTGTTTAGCGTGAGGAGGGACCGGGGACAGGCCCCCTGTGGCTCTGGAAGCAGAGGTCCTTCCCCTCCCTGTTTCAGCCCAACAAGGCACCGCTGGCCTCCAGGGCACGTGGTCCTGGGAAAACCTGGGAGGCCACCAGTCTCTGGGTTGACCCGGCCAGGAACGGCCGGTTTTGAGCCATGCACTGCCGGGCAAGGGCCCTCCGCTGGGAGCCTTCTGACCCTGTGTGCCCAGCTCATAGGCCACACCCCAGGGTGTCCACTGCAGGCCTGACACTTGGGCGTCCTGATGCGGGGGGAGGGACGCAGACAGGCTTAGGTGTGCCCGGGCTCCGGAAAGGCCTGAGCTGGCTGGCGCTGCTGCTCCGCGGAGGCACCCGGCTTGGCTGCCCTTCCCGGCACGCACTGTGGGCCTGGAGGGCGGGGCCCTGTGAAACGCACAGGTGTCCGGCATGTTCAGAAGTAGGGGGCTGTGACGCTCCATGGGGCGAGCAGCCTGACCTCCGTCTGGACTCCAGAGGCGGGGGTCCAGCTTGGATGTTGCCCCCTGGCCTCCGAGTCCCTGCCTGAGTGCGGGAGAGCCCCCGGTCCCAGCTGGCCTTGGGACCCTAGTTTTGCAAAGTGGGCCGTGAGCTGGAAGGAATCAGAAATCAGCCTCGTCAGAGTCTGTCCCTGGCGAGCTGGATGGAGCCCAGGACAGATACCATGTAACCCGGGGCTGAGGGCCTGCTGGGCGGGCTGCGGGCCTCCCACAGGCGGACGGCTCCTGTCTGTCTCCAGATGAAAGCCAGGCCCCACGAGGCAGCCTGGCGATGCTCCACGCCCCCTCAATCCTGGCTGAGAATCCTCCAGGGGTGCCCCCACCCTCCCCGTGCCCCCGCCAGACTGGGCCTGGTCGCCTCCACCCCGAACACAGCAGAGCCCCTGCCCACGTCAGAACCTTCCGAACCTTCTGGGAACTTTTATGAGACTCATTGAGGCCAAACTGGTGACATCGCCAGGAGGCCGGATCTCAGCTGCTTCCCAGAAATGACACTTTTGCGGCTGCTTTTATGCGAAGGAGGGAATGTGAGGGACCGAATGTGCAGGTGGGAGAAAGCCGGGCAGCGGGGGAGGGACGGGCAGCCGAGAGCCCGCTCTCCAGAGGGTGCTTGTGCTCCAAAAACGTGCTTCCTCGTTTTAGGGAGAGAGGGAGGGGGACGGAGAAACACCGATGGGTGGTCTCCCGCCTGCGCCCCAGTGGGGAGCGCACTGCTACCTCAGCACGTGCCCTAACAGAGCCGGGAACCCCCAACTTTCGAGTGCACGGGACGCCGCTCCAACCTGGTGAGCCGCCCCGCCAGGGCCTCAGAGCCCAGGTCAGGCTTTAGAAGAAGGGGTCAAAGGGGCATTTCGAAGGTGTGTTGACCTGGTTGCCTGGAGACAAGGGGTGGGCTAGCCGAAGGCAAAGAGGAGCCTTTGTTGCCTGGGGCGAGACTGCCCACCAGGACTGACGGCCCATTTAGGGAGTTACGATCAGAGGGCCCTGTGGGGCTGTTCTCCGTAGACCCCCGTTTGGTTCCCTCCCTGGTCAGGTCTGGGCCCTCTGGGTGCCTCCCCGGAGAGCCCACCCTCTCGGGGTCCCCCTCTGCAAGAGCAGAGTGGGGGCTGGTCCAACCAGGCTGCTCTGAGAACCCCAGGGCCACCATCCTCTCCGAGGGCAACCCATCCGGGTACCTCTCAGCTCCTTGCCAGGGTGTGAACTTGGGCATCCAGGCCTCCTGATTCCGGATTCGTGGGGAGCACTTGGAATGACCCCTACATGTCACTGTGTGTCCACACCAGTACCCCCCCCCCCCATCCTTGCCTCCTCCCTGCTCCATATCCCAGCCCTGGGGAGAACAGGCGAGGGGTGGGCCCTCCCCAGCATAGAGGGAGGGACCCAGCCCCAGCCTGGGCCTGGTGTGCCCTGCCCCCCTCCCTCCCATGACCCAGGTTCCCGCAGCCCCCTCCCCCGCCTGGTCCTTGGGGCCTGGCCAAGCTCTGGTTCCCATGGGGGGCAGGGTGAGGGCTCTGCAGCTTCTCTAAGAGGTGCCCACAGACGGCCTTATATGGCCAGGAGGCCTCGAAGCCCAGGAGGAATCTGATCTCCCAGGAAGGGCGGGGATGGGGCTGTGGGAGAGGGGCACCAGGAGGTACGAGCCGGCCCCACCCCACCCTGCAGGGCCAGCGGGCTCCGACTTTGCACCTGCAGCTCCTGGGGCCTGACCCTGCTGGGGCTGCTGTGGTCACGAGAGCCGCCATTGGGGGCAGCCCGGCCCTCCCGGCACCACAGAAACCACACGGATGCCCAGCCGACACGCCTGGCCTGGGTCCAGCAGCGGCCGGGCTGTGCCTTGACCAGCCAGGCCACTGGCCGGGACTCCGTTCCCCTCACATGCCACGCCGCCCCGGACTCCACCTCGGCCTCGGAAGCCGGCCCCCCTCCTTCGCTCCCGCTGTCTCTCTGAGCCTCCCTCTGGGTCTCTGTCTCTCCCTACTGCGGCCCTAACTGAGCCTTAGTCCCCAGGGCCGGCCTGGAGCCCCCACCCCTGGGTCTGGCCTCCGAGTACCTTGTCTCCTGGGCATTTGGAGGAGGGACTTGTTTCCTGCAAGGGGCAGCCACATGGTCACAGGGCCACTTCCTGCCCGGTTCACCTGCCCGCCGGCCTGCCTGTGGGGAGCTCCGGCCGCAGGACCCCAGCCCTCCCACCCCTGGTCGGTGCCCAGGCGAGGTGTGACCGGCGTCCCCAGGAGCCTGCGCGTGACGACTGGCCGCAGCGCTCTTTCTGACGTGGCCGAGCCGCAGCGGAAGCAGCCCGAGAGTCCCTCCGCAGTGAGCGGGCAGGTCCGTGGGGTGGAATGTGAGTCAGCCAGGAGAAGCCAGGCTTCCCGTGCCCGCTCGACATGCAGGAGCCGGGGCAGAGGGCAGGAGGAGGTCCCCTTGGCCACTGGTTGCTCCCAGGGCTCAAGACTGAAACCTGTGGGGCGGAGACCTGCCTCAGACGGGATTGTGGGGGCCGGTCGGGGCTGTGGAGGTGAGGCTGAGACGGGAGTGGGTGCGCATCAGGCCTTCGGGTGGAGAGGATGGAGCCCCAGTTACCTCAGGGCACCCATGGGCCACCCACATGGCCGGCTGATGCTCGACAGCTGGCCAGTGCTGCCTGAGACCAGCGGGGAGGCGTGGGCTTGTGTTTAGGGTCATGGTGAACAGCCAGCCCCACACAGGGGACTGACTCAGCCTGTGGGGTCTGCTGAGTCACCACCCCCTCCCGCCCTGTCCTCACGTGGTCCCCACTGGGTCCCCGGTCACTGCGGGGGTCAGTCTGCTGGCTCTGCCGCCCTAGAGGCTTGACCATGAAATCCACCCGTCCCCCAGGAGGTCACCAGGTGCTTCAGGGAGAAGCAACAGCCCAAACACTCCCACCTACGGTCCCCCGATTTCATCAAAGGAGGGCTCCAGAAGGCCGGAAGGTTGGGGGCAGGCATGGAGGTCCAGCTGGGCCAGGCCGGCCTGGGCACCCCCATTGGGCCTGCCTACGGGAAGTCTCTGACTCAATGCAGGTGGGCAGGGAGGCAAGGGGCAGGCCAGGTGGCCCCCTCCAGGACACCCCCCCCCCGGACCCCTCTGCATGGAGAGAGGTCGTGGGTGGACTCGGCTCCAGGCCTCCGTTTGCCCCAAGTCTCAACATTTACAAAGCATCAGTCCCAGGCTCTTCTGGGGAGACACCTCCTGGGGAATGTAAACTCATGGAGACTCCGGTGGAGGGGTCTGGGGTCTGAAGGCCTAGCGCTCCCAGCTCCCCCCCAGCTTGCTGCCTGACCGGGTCGGAGCTCAACCTCCCTGTGCCCCTGAGCAGACGGGCTGTTTCCCTGACTCACGGCCACCCTCTGACCTGGGCCCGCCGGCCACATGCCGCCCTGGGCCAAACCCCCGGTGCCCTCAGGCCCGGGCTGGGCCAGCGCCTAACATCTGCTCGCAAAATGGGGTCCAGACGGGGAGACGGAGGAGGAGGGAGCTACGACCCTGTGTGACGTCCGCCCCACTGGCCAGGAGGCCAACGGTGACCACGCCGGGCTGCTAAGTCCGGCCCTCACCAGCAGGGCGCTCGCCCTGCTCCCGAAAGGTTTGCCGGCCTCTGACGTGCCCCTGCGTGTTTTCCTGCGAAGGCTGACCTGGCTGGGCCCCAGCCAGGCCCTGAGGCCCTAGTTCCAAGAAGCCGGGCTGTCAGGGCCCTGGAGGAGGCCGATGGCAGTGACGACCACGATGCAGCCAGCCTTCCTGCCGCCCCGTCTGCGCCAGGAATGCAGGCCCCCTCCCCCTCCCTGTCCAGGGGAGGAATGTGCCAGAGGCTGCTGGGAGCTGGGCCCTGGGGGAGAAGGTGGTCCGGGTGGCCCCACCTCCCGAATTCCTCAGGTGACATCAGACACCACCTGTCCCCTGTCTCCCTCCTGATGCCTGGCACTTCCGGTTTCCCCTCAGGGCGGGTTGCTGGGTGACAGTGTCCCCTCCTCAGAGACGCCTTCAGCTGGGTCATTGCCCTTCGAAGCCCCAGACGCGGAGGCACCACTGCCATCGGGAGCCGAGGTCTCCCTGAGGGACCGACCTGGGCAGCACCCCCGGCCTCCGCTCCCTAGTGGCTGCTAGTGGATGGGCCACTGTCCCGTCCCCCAGCTGTGACAGCCCAGCATTGCCACCTGTCTTGGGGGGACCTGCTGCCCTAGGCCCTGGAGATGTGTGTTGTCCTGGTCTGCAGGCTGTGAGCACCCTGGGGCCGGGGCGGGGTTCAGCCCCCCGTGGGCGCAGGGCAGCCCGGGGCGCCACACAGCCACCTGCCGGCAGCCCCTGCAGGTCACAGCACGTGGAGGGGTGATGGCACCACCCGGCTGGGCCCTGCTGAAACCCCAGAGCCTCAGCGCCTGCACTTGGGGAGCTGGCGGGGCGGGGAGAAGCTGCCGGGAGCCAGGGGAGTGGGGCGGGGCGGGGCGGGATGGCGGGCCAGACAAGCCCGGCCAGGCCCCGTCCCTGGGGCAGGAATCTGGGTGCAAACCTTTGCCTCTGGGTATGTTTTGGCTGCTGCTGACATTCAACTGGCTTGGTGGGTGGACAGGGCCCAGGGGCCCGAGAACTGGGGCCACCTTCCCCTCTAGCGCCCCTCTGGGGGTCACCAGGGACGGGGGTGGGAGGGGAGGAGATGGGACTTCCAAACCGAGGCCTGGAGTCCCATCCGCCCCCCTAGCCGCTCAGCATTGGGGACGGGGGCGCCGCCAGCACCTCCTCCCCCGCCGGAGGCTGGGTTCACCCCCTGCGCCCCAGCTCTGTGACTTTGGGGAGCAACTTCCTCTCCTTCAGCCTCAGTTCCTGCTCTGCAAAATGGGCTCCTCAACTGTCTCTTCACGGGGTGGCCTTGGGCCCTCAACGGTGCCTGGGCAGGAGCCAGGTGTCAGGACCCTGCCGGGGCCTGTGACCCTGCGTCTGCCGGCTGCCTGTCCCTCCCAGGGCTGGGGCACCAGGGCCTGAGAGTGTCCCAGGCCCCCTCCTGGACAGACAGTCCGACAGACCGCGTACCAGGCCCGATTCCACTCGGGCAAGCAGCAGCGAAGGGCTGGGCGTGAGCCCCACCCTGCCCACACCTGCCCCCTTTCCACACGGTGTCTCCCCGACCAGGCCCCCAGCTGGCCCTTCCTGCTAAGCCCTCAACTGCTCCCACAGGGTCTGGGAGAGCAGCTTCGCCTTCCTGATGGGGAAACTGAGGCTCAGGCAGAAGGGCCAGAAGGTCGGGGCTTCTTCTGCACAGGGTCAGAGGTCAGCCTGGAGCCAGGACTGGGGCTGAGTCCATGCCTGGGGTCTGAGGTCAGCGTGGGGCCCCGGTGGGCCTGGCCTGGGGCTGGAGGGGGGCCCTGAGGCCCGAGCTCTGCAGCCTTCTCCTCTCGGTCCTGAAGTTCCACCGGGTGTGGCAGGAACACCTTGGCCTCTGGCCAGCAAGGCGAGCCCTTGGTGTGTCCGCTGCAACCTGCCCGCTGGGCGCGCTCCGCGCTCCTGGGACGGGAGCGCCTCCTTTCCTGTCGCAGGACTCAGTCGCCTGCAGCCACCCCCACCGCAGGGGTGCAGCCGGAAGACGGGTGTCTTGGCCGTTTCCCACCGCACAGTTGTCTCCACTGGAGGTGGCCCAGGCAGGGTCTCCGTCGCCGGCCATCCAGGGGAACGGCCGGTGCCCGGCCCCAGGCCACCTTCACCTGGGACCTGGCAGGGGTCTGCGGGAGCCTCCCCGGAGCTGAGTGGGGCTCCTCCCGTCCCTGACCCAATGCCCGTGAAGTCAGCCATGAGCCCGCCAGCCTGCTGGGCACAGATGTGAAACCCCGGGAGCCGGTGTTCTCTATTACGTGTAGGTCATAGCTCAATGAAAAAATCGAACAAAGCACGATAAACAAGACAGCAAAATAAAAGGACGCAATAAAGTAAAACATTCGAACTAATGAAACGGAGCGGAACAGGACGCGGGCCCCGGGGCTCCCAGTCTCCCTGGGGCTCCGACAGCCAGTGAGTAACGCAGCTCAGGCCTGACCCGCCCTGGGGAGGGCCCGTGACTGCCTGTGTCAGGCCAGAGGACGGTCCCGGTCCCCAACCACCACGGGGAGGCCGTGGCCCCAGGACCTGCCGAATGGGCGGTTCACTGAAGCCTCCAGCTCCCAGGCTCCCACGCCCCACGATGCCCTGGGGGCAAGGCTCCGCTGAGAGCCAGCCCTCCTCCTGAGAGAAAGGAAGGCAGGCCGGAGGCGCAGCAGCCACGGCTCCTGTCCGGGCCTGCGTGGGTGGGAGGGAGCTTGTCCCCTGGCCCTGACCGGCGGCTCACCCTGGGCCCGCGCCCAGGCCTGGAAGGAAGCGTCCCCGTGTGGAGCTGCTCCTTTCCACACACAACGCATCCAGGGCTGGCCTGGCCCTGCCTGGCCCACAAACGGCAGATCTGGGCGGGGGGCGGGGGGGGCCCTGCCCTGGAAATCTGCAAGGGCACCGTCTGCGAGCCTCCTGCCTGCGTTGCATGCGAGGTGAGTGCGAAGACAGTGCGGAGAAGCAGCAGGGGCCGCACTCACCAAGCCGATGCTACCGGCCACCACCTTGGGTCTAGGCCGCCTGAACGGGGACCTGCTGGAGGTTGGGGTGCTTACCGGGCAGGTCCTGTGGTCACCAGCTCAGGGCTCAGGTCTGCCGTGCGACCAGGGGCCGCACGTCACAGCCAAGGTGACGACTGTGATGACGGTGATGGTGGCGATGATGGTGGTGGTGGTGGAGATAAGCAGGAAGCTGGTGGTGCCGGTGCTGGTTGAGGGCGTACCGAGAGCCACACCAACTCTGAGCCCAGCGTGCGCTGACCCACTGAACGCAGGCGGCCCCAGCCCTGTGGGA